>BMAC01000350.1:484517-518564 GCA_014905375.1 Phtheirospermum japonicum
ATTTATATATATGAGATCATGAACATGTCTAGATAATTCCCATTTATTCTGGAGTTTTATATAAAATAATAATTGAATAGTATTTTGATAATTTATTCGTTTAAAGTAGGATCCCTTTTTTTTTTCATAAATTCTTTGCAACACTTGTGTTTCTAAAAGTTGCGATTAATTGACAACCTTCTAAAACTAATAGTTTGATAAATCATAATTCGAGAGATGTGGTTTATCAATAGACTTTCGAATACGAAACACTCTAATCAAAAAGACCGATAGGTTTTCCTTATTACTGAATTCGTTATAATCTTTAAAAACCTTTTGGAGTTATAAGTATGAATTTAAATTGACATGTTGTTTTATACTTAGAACTAACATTTTAGTTATTTCGAGAGAAGGGTTAAACTACAATTGTGATTGGCTTATAAGTGAAGTGAATCACAATATAATTGAGAGGTTGAAAAGGATAAACATTGTGAAATCATTATAATTCCAAACCCTAGAATATTCTTTAACACTTGAATTTCTTAACAGTCATTTTCTTTCTTGAGTGAATTATCGATCATGTATGTATCTATTTAGAACTTGATTTGGTTTTTTCTCGAGGTTAGAAGTGTAAGAATTGACTTGAAAATGATATAGACATTTTTTTGAAAACCTAATTCCGTCTTTGTACATATATAAAACTACTACAAATAAAATAATCAAATAGTTAGACTCATTTGAGCTTTTATTTCACATTCTTTGATAGACATGAGCTTGGTACATGTCAGGGCCAATTGAGCTTTTTTTAACATTCATTGGGTCATAGTCAGGGCTAGCCCACAAGTCAACAAAGCTTGGAGACTCATTACGACCCGCTAGCGGTCGATAGTGGGGTCGCTAATGTGCAATAATTTCACGACGATGATTAGCGACTCGAGTAGCAGTCGATACCCAGATCGCTACTGTGTCATGTTTTCACGACAACCCATTATTGACCCAAATTATGGTAGATAATGGTTTAAAGTGTTACAAACGGCCAGAATCAGAATTAATGGCCAAGATTTGATTTTATACTATAAAAGGCATCTTGTGTTGTCCCAGAGACATCAAGAAACAACAAGCTACATATATTTTCATCATAGATCATCATCCACCATAGTTTTTTTTAGATGGAGATTTTAATTAAATGTGAGAGTTAATTTGGAGAGAAAACATGTGGAGCACTGATGTGGCATGAATAGGTCAGACCCCGGATTGTGGTAGACCTGGATCTAGATGACCAAAGAGCTGAGCAGTAAGACCCTGAATCCCAACCCAGGGGTTGTCCTGAGGTTAGTAAGAGCTGAGCAGTAAGACCTGAATCCCAACCCAGGGGTTGTCCTGAGGTTAGTAAGAGCTGAGCAGTAAGACCTGAATCCCAACCCAGGGGTTGTCCTGAGGTTAGTAAGAGCTGAGCAGTAAGACCTGGATCCCAACCCAGGGGTTGTCCTGAGGTTAGTAAGAGCTGAGCAGTAAGACCTGGATCGCCATTTTATGATCAATTTCCTGATTTCGTCAATTGAAGAATGGAAAACAAGCACAGCAGTGAATAAGTTTTTTGCAGGGCCCGCAATTTTCTTAATGGTAACCATATGTGAATTACTACTGAATAAAGTGATATAAAATACTAAGAAATAAACTTCTCCAATATTAATGTATTTTGTGCAGTTATGCTATCTTCATAGAATAGAGTTTAAGGTGAGGCGGGCAAATTCAAGAAGATTCCCAATTTACTCAAATTGGGGATCAACAGAACTGGAAAAGAGAGTCAGAGGAGAAAAAAATCTGGAGGCTTTGGAAGGGGAAAGGTTGTAGAAAGATTATTGAAGAATGAAGACGATAACAAAATGGTATGTGTTTAATTCTATTTTTAAAGATTTGGGAATGGTTTATGTGATGGTATGTGCATAGTATGTGTGATGGTAAGTCTATGGTTTGTGTGATGATTATGAATATGTTATTCTTTATATTTTACAAGCACTGATGATGATGAATCTATATATGAGATTTGTGATATTATTAATGTAATATTGATTTCTTCTTTCTGGGATTACAAATGAATTTTTAAGAAGTTGTTGATGATGATATGTGTATGGTTTATGTGATGGTATCTGCATAGTCTGTGTGATGGTTTGTGCATGGTATGTGTGATGATATTTGAATATGTTATTCTTTATACTTCACAAACACTGATGATGAATATATATTTGTGATTTGTGATGTTATTAATGTAATATTGATTTCTTCTTTCTGGGATTACAAATCAATTTTAAGAAGTTTTTGATGATGATATGTGTATGGTTTATGTGATGGTATCTTCATAGTTTGTGTGATGGTATGTGCATGGTATGTGTGATGATATATAAATATGTTATTATTTATATTTCACAAGCACTGATGAAGAATATATATTTGTGGTTTTTGATTTTATTATTTATTTTTCACAAACTAAAAAATTTGACTTGCTTATACATGTCTTTTTTACAGAAGAGTTGTGATCTTGTTGATATTCAAGAGGAGGCAACAAACAAATTGGTGCTGGTCTTGGGAAAGATGACTGAAGCAATTAATCAGTTCAGAGATGTCATGGATGAAATTGAAAAAACTGAAACGACAAATAACATTCTAATGACACCATTTGAGCTGATACTGAGTTGTAAAGAGAGAGAACCAATTCAAGAGCACCAAGAAACAAGCCAGAAAATTCCAAACCCAAAATCTCCGACAAAGAAAGCATTAAGGCAAAAATTACCATCCAAAACACCACCACCTGAAAAATCACCAACTGCAAAACCACCTAGCCAAAAAACCAGTTGCATATTAGATGATGATATGTTTGATGATCCAGAAATTGCAGCCGAAATTTTTGAGTTGTGGGATGCTTTATGTAAACTCAAAAAGGTGACCAAGAGAGAGGTTTCAAATGGAATATCACTACCGACATTTTCATTAGGACTTGAAGACATTGAACCGATGGGAGATTTCTGTGCTGATGATCACGTTGATGATGGTGATGGTGGTGATAATGGTGATGGTAATGATGGTGGTAATGCTGATATTGGTTGTAATGTTGATGGTGTCGTTGATTTTAATAATAATGGTGATGATGCTGATGGTGATAGTGATACAGTTGCTGAAGAGAATGATGCTGAAATTGAGAACGTGACCCCAATTGATGAGTTGAAATTCAAAAGGTATTTAACTGTAATATTTCTTTAAAGTTTTATATTAGTTTTTAGATTTTAAATACTGCACTATTTAGATTGGTGAAATAAAAATAACAATTATTTCTTATGACATTCAAAAAATCAGCATAATTGACGAGTTTGAGGATGACGTTGTGGATGTCCTCTAAAGAAAGAACCCAAAGAGAAAGTGCAAAAATCTGCCATTGAATTTCAGATCTCCTTTCTGGACAGGAAATAATCCAAAACTGCACAAACTTGTTACAATGAAGGAGAAACTGATTTCAGAGTATGCATTCTTAGAACCAACTGAAGAAACAAAAAAGTAAGTAATTCTTAAGTTTTTTAATTTTTGTTTCTAATGAGTAATGATATGTGCATGGCTTATATGATGGTAAGTAATTCTTAAAACCAACTGAAGAAACAAAAAAGTAAGTAATTCTTAAGTTTTTTAATTTTTGTTTCTAATGAGTAATGATATGTGCATGGCTTATATGATGGTATGTGCATAGTCTGTGTGATGGTATGTGCAAGATCAGAATATATTATTTTTTAATCTTCATAAGAACAGATGATGAATATATATATTTGTGATTTCTGATATTATTTATGTAATATCCATTTCTTTTTTCTGAGATTACAAGTGAATTTTTGAAAAATTGTTGATGATGATATGTGCATTGCTTATATGATGGTATGTGCATAGTTTGTGTGATGGTGTGTGCAAGATCTGTATGATAATATGTGCATAGTTAATCTGTGTGATAGTATTTCCAAGATTTGTGTATTGATATATTATAAATTACATTTTATGTTTGTTGTTATGATATATGCATATTCAGAAGCTCTCCTCTTACCATGTTTGTTTTTTATTTAAAAATATTAGTGAAGTACTGTTCGATGGCATTGGGCTGAAGTTAAGAAGGGAATAATTCTACACACTCTCAGAAAATCATTGGGTTGTGCAAACAATCATTGACATCTGGTGCATGAAGCTAAACATTGATAATAAGAGAAGAGAACCAGGAGAACCAAAAAGAGTGTTTTTCTCTACAATGCCTCATGTAAGTAATCATTAAAAAATATATATCGTCAATTATTATAGACAAACTTATCAATTGTTAATTATGCATGATCAGATGGAAATGGCCTTAAAATTTAATGAGGATGATAGCAGAAGTCTTTCAATAATATGCTTGATAATGAGCTCAGCATAATGGGTGATGTCAATATCGATGATGCAGATCTAGTAAGTGTGTGTGTATATATATATATATATATATATATATATATATGTGTGTGTGTGTGTGTGTGTGTGTGTGTGTGTGTATCTCTTTGTGTGTGTGTGTGTGTGTCTATTTGTGTGTGTGTGTGTATATGTTTGTTTCTTTGTGTATGTCTGTATTTATATAAAGATTTCCTGAATATACATTACAATGTTCTAATAGTATCTAAAATTACAGGTCTTTTTTCCTGTATTGAAAGATCTTTATTATTGGATTGTTTGTTTCAATTTCAAAGACTGTGTCGTACAAATAATTGACAACAGAACACTTGCACAACGCACAAGTGTTTCAATTCATTACGACAATGGCCCCAAAAAAATTGTAAGTACTCTACAACAATAATCACACACAAAAAAAAAAGAATGTATCTTCCTGTACGAAGAATGTGAATTTTGAAAAATGTAATGGAGATCAGTTGTACTAATTGTATCTCATTATATTCAATTCTCAGGCATCAGCATTCAGTAAATACTTGGAAATCAACAATTTGAAGAAGAATGTGAATGTTGAAAAAATTTTCCAATCAATTGTCAAAATGCCATGGAGATCAACAAATAATTTTGATGATTGTGGAATATATTGCATAAGACATCTTGAAACATACAAGGGGAAGTTGGGCGTGGATGCATGGAATGCAAGTTTTACTAAAGATAATGTAAGTAAATTTAATTAGAAGTTTATACTCATTTATTTCTCTGTTTTCCGTCTTTGTTATTTATTACTAGTTGAGGTAATGGTATGTGTATGGTTTGAGTGATGATTATGAATATGTTATTCTTTATATTTCACAAGAACTGATGATAAAATATATATATGAGATTTGTGATGATATTAATGTAATATTGATTTCTTATTTCTGGGATTAGAAATGAATTTTTAAAAGAGTTGTTGATGATGATATGTGCATGGTGTATATGATGGTATGTGCATAGTCTGTTTGATGGTATCTTCATACTATGTGTGATGGTATGTGTATGATTTGAGTGATGATTATGAATATGATATTATTTCTGGGAATGCAAATGAATTTTGATGATGATATGTGCATAGTTTATGTGATGGTATGTGCATAGTCTGTGTGATGGTATGTGCGTAGTATGTGTTATGGTATGTGTATTGTTTGAGTGATGATTATGAATATGTTATTCTTTCTGGGATTATAAATGAATTTTCAAAAGAAGATGTTGATGATGATATGTGCATGGTTTATGTGATGGTATGTGCATAGTATGTGTGATGGTATCTGCATAGTATGTGTGATGGTATGTGTATGGTTTGAATGATGATTATGAATATGTTTTTCTTTCTGGGATTACAAATAAGTTTTCAAAAGAAGTTGTTGATGATGTTATGTGCATGGTTTATGGGATGGTATGTGCATAGTCTGTGTGATGGTATGTGCATAGTATGTGTTATGGTATGTGTATGGTTTGAGTGATGATTATGAATGTGTTATTCTTTATATTTCACAAGGACTGATGATAAAATATATATATGAGATTTGTGATGTTATTAATGTAATATTGATTTCTTCTTTTTGGGATTACAAATGAATTTTTAAAAGAGTTGTTGATGATGATATGTGCATGGTGTATATGATGGTATGTGCATAGTCTGTTTGATGGTATCTGCATACTATGTGTGATGGTATGTGTATGGTTTGAGTGATGATTATGAATATGATATTATTTCTGGGATTGCAAATGAATTTTTAAAGAAGTTTTTGATGATGATATGTGCATAGTTTATGTGATGGTATGTGCATAGTCTGTTTGATGGTATCTGCATACTATGTGTGATGGTATGTGTATGGTTTGAGTGATGATTATGAATATTTTATTATTTCTGGGATTGCAATGAATTTTTAAAGAAGTTTTTGATGATAATATGTGCATAGTTTATGTGATGGTATGTGCATGGTCTGTGTGATGGTATGTGCATAGTATATGTTATGGTATGTGTATTGTTTGAGTGATGATTATGAATATGTTATTCTTTCTGGGATTAGAAATGAATTTTTAAAAGAAGTTGTTGATGATGTATGTGCATGGTTTATATGATGGTATGTGCATAGTCTGTGTGATGGGATCTGCATAGTATGTGTGATGGTATGTGTATGGTTTGAATGATGATTATGAATATATTTTTCTTTCTGGGATTACAAATAAATTTTCAAAAGAAGGTTAGATGATGATATGTGCATGGTTTATGAGATGGTATGTGCATAGTCTGTGTGATGGTATGTGCATAGTATGTGTTATGGTATGTGTATGGTTTGAATGATGATTATGAATATGTTATTATTTATATTTCACAAGCACTGATAATAAATATATATATGAGATTTGTGATGTTATTAATGTAATATTGATTTCTTCTTTCTGGATTACAAATGAATTTTTAAGATAATGTAAGTAAATTTAATTAGAAGTTTATACTCATTTATTTCTCTGTTTTCCGTCTTTGCTATTTATTACTTGTTGAGGTGAAGTTATACATCACTGTGCTCTTTATAGGCAAAAATATAGAAATAGCTAGGATGAACACAAGTTTTACAACCAGACTGAATATAACATGATAATTTATTTTTAGGGGAACTTAATTTTTAACTTCACTGGAGAAAGAGTCAAAACTACTAAAACTAGAAAATAATTGGGTTTTTGTTACTTATGGTTACTTGAAAGCATATGGTGTTCTTGCTTGTATACTCCGTGTTCAAAATGTGTTGTCACTGATTTATTTTTCTTGTATATTTTTTCAATAGGACAAAGATATGTTGAAGACATTGAGAGCAAAGTACTATTCAGCAATCATAATGATGGAGGAGAATACGAGGAAGAAAAAACTGTTGAAAGATGTGGGACGTGTGGTTTGTTTGATGTAGTGATATTCTTAGTAAAAACAATATTCTTGTTTCGGTCTGTTTAATGTAGCAAATCCAGGTGTTGGAAAAAATATTATGGTTTCTATTGTTTATGTTTTACTTCAAGCTTTACATTAATGGTACGAGGTTGAGGTGTTAGAAACAACAAACGATTTTAGTTGTATGTGGTTGTTAGATTTGCTGCTTAATATGCATGCTTTGGAATATTAGTATTATATGATAAGTTTCTAATTCTTTTATTTTAAGAGATTGGATAATTTATATAATTTTAATGCTAAATGCATGATGTGACGAATACTCTAATTTGAATGTCAAATATTAAAGTATGTAAACAGAGTAGGGTGACCAATTAGAATCGACTTTGGGTCAATCATTGAGGTCAGCTAAATCATCTCTAAATCACCAATTTACTATAATGTCGAGGCCGCGAATATTATTGCCTCGATATTTGTTGAATCGTGAATCAGTAATCTAGTAACTATGATCGAATATGATTTAAACTATACATATTTTATTTTAAAATTATTAATGGGAACAGTATATTCTCGACAGTATATGATGTATGAATAAGTGGGGAGTGTATATTATCTTATTTTCGGATTGAATTCACTAAATTTTGTTCACGTTTCTTTACGGCCATGACTCGACTCGATCCCTTGTTACTAATTGTTGTGTGAGTAATTATTTGCAAGTATGAACTATAGCTAGTGTTTATGTTAAGTAGAGAAATTTATGAATATACAACATGCACAAACATAACATAAACAACCACGGGAAGAGTATTCAGCCACATATCGTCCTACACACCATCCAAATATCATCACATATATTAGCCACATATCATCCTACAAACCAGACACATATCATCTTACACACCAGCCACATATCATCCCAAACACCATCCAAAATATCATCACATATATCAACCACATATCATCTTACACACCAGCCACATATCATCCTACACACCATCCAAATATCATCCCACACACTATCCAAAATATCATCACATATCATCTTACACACCAGCCACATATCATCCTACACACCATCCAAATATCATCCCACATACCATCCAAAATATCATCACATATATCAGCCACATATCATCTTACACACCGGCCACATATCATCCTACACACCATCCAAATATCATCACATACTCGAACTACATATCATCATATACACCATAGACACATCATCACATATAACATCCACACACCATCTACACATTTTGAATCACCAAAAAATTTATTTGTTAAAAAAATTCTAAGATTCAAAAATTACAGAACTAAAGAACAAACACCAGTCATAAAAAAATACTAACTATAAACTGAAAAGAATTACAACTCAAAAGAATGTGGCAATGGTGGAAGCTTTGAACTCGTATTCGGACTAACAACTATGAAATTCGAACTCGATGCTGGACCAACACTCGGATGCACAACATAACCATCTCCGGCAAATGTAGAAATACCATCTTGAAAAAAAATAGAACAGAATAAAAAAACGACCACATTACAGGAAAATAATATATAAATTACAGAATAAATACCTGTAGACTTTCTACGGCCTTTTTAGTTTGTGACTCGGCAATTTGCGCTCGATTTCTTTTTCCTTTCGCTTGGTTGCACTTCTTCTCAAGTATACTCTTCTCCCTTTTATTCCGCTTACCTTTCTCACGACAACTTTGAGGATTTTGAATAACACAACTCAGAGATGGATCAACAGAGTCTTCAAAATAAATGGGCCGACTTCACGTATAATACTAAATTTAGCACTTTCAAAAGCTTCTTCACACTTCGATCGAGCTTCAATATTGTCTTCACTCGCTAAAATCAACTTCTGAAACTTTCTATTCATTTGAATCCTCCATAATGAGCCCGCCATTGATTTACTCGAAGAATCAAATACAGGAACATCATCTAAAACACGATCACTAACAATATCCTTTCGCCATCTTTTTGTAACATATCTCTCCGGAATAGCACAAACACAATGGATATTCATTACAGGCAAACAATGACAACACAAAACCAACCTCAAAAAATAACTTGCACGTGCAAGATACCGACAAATCTACAGCATTAAAAGTCACTGCATGTTTTATAACATCCCTACCCTCAACCCATACATGATATGTCACAGTAGACCCTTCTATAGAGAATAAAGATTGATGACATGCAGTCCCTTTCATATATTGATTTTCAAATAAAGAGAAAGCTTCAATTGTATACACATCTCTAGCGTGTAAAACCAACTTTACATCATTAAGGCCATAGAGGGTGTACCTAGAATGCAACGTACGTCATCTCCGTTCTCTTTAATCCTCCACTCGGACACAACTCAAATGAACATGTTGTAGAAATCGCAAAGCCCATCCGTCTTTGATAATTTCCTTGTAAGAGCATGATTTGTGCTCTCGCTTCTTTGAGAAGATAAATGCCACCTGAGAACCAGTCCTTGTTAAACGCAGGACACCATTTTCCTCGTATATCATAAAGCCTTTTTAACCAAGCATTTTTTTTCTAACATCCATAATCTATAAGCATCCTGAAATAAAATAGAAAATCAAGCATTACTGATACATATTAAAACACTTTATACCAAAAATATCATTAGAAAAAAAAGAAAACTCTGAAAACCTGAATCTGTTTCAGATATCATCACACATTAGTGACACATTCCATCACTCAACACTCATAGTTACCATCGCACTTTACTTCCACATATCATTACCAAAAAAGCAAAACCATAAAAACAGATTGTACTTCACATATCATCACATTACGTACACATATATCATCACGCACTACATACACATATCATCACACATTGCTGACAAATATCATCACAATTTACTTTAGAAAAAAAGAAAACTCTGAAAACCTGAATCTGCTTCAGATATCATTACAAACTGCTAACATATATTGCTGCAATATATTATCAACAAAAGTTAACAGACAAGTTAAACATAAAAAAACTTACTTACTTTTCCCAGTAAAACTGGAACTCAGCCTCTGTTTCAACGTATTTGAGCAAATAATTGAAAAGGTCTATGAAACCTTTTTGACTTCTTAGCGATCTGATATTTATCTTCGAATTTTCCCCAATATGCCAAACGCAGAGTCGAGGTCGTGACATTGGGAAAATCTTAGAAATAGCAGCAGCCATGGCAGCAGATTGGTCGGTCATTATTGTAATAGGGTGCTTACCGCCCATAGATCTCAAAAAGGCGCCAAAAAACCACTCAAATGACTGGATTTTCTCATTCATAAGGAACCCACTCCCAAACATTACATTTTTACCATGATGGTTCATTGAGAAAAATGGACCACAAATCATATCGTATTTGTTAGTGCGATACGTAGTATCATGCACCAACAAATCACCAAATAATTCGTAACCCTGTCGCATACGAACATCTCTCCAAAAAAACTACAAAGCCTAGACTCATTATCGACCTCAAAATCGAAAAAAAAAGTCCTTCTCATTAGCTTGCCTATTTTTAAAATTTTGAGTTAAAGTGTTCGAATCCGTACCATCAAATACGTTCAGTTTACTCAATGCATTATATGCATCACTAATGCTAAACCCTAAAAAAGGTAAACAACCGGACTGGTTTTTCAAAACCCGAACACCATCGGCCACACCAACACCACTTTGTTTTAATTCTTTAAAGTAAGCAAGTTGAGTCGAACAAATCTGTCTATGAGATGGAAGAAGATGACTAGATGAAGGTGGACATAATGTATGGTTATGATCATTTTTATGTGCAGTAACAACCCACAAACCACTACGATCAATATCAAATCGAATAAAAGAAGGACATCCTGTTCTCACATCTAATTTCGCATAAGACCTGCTTTTTTTTTAAACTTGTTTCTGTCCAGCCTTAGAACAAAGAAACATTTTCATCGAAATTGAGTCATCAACCCTCTTCCTATCCTTCCCCTTCCTAACACTAAACCCAACTCTAAACGCATGATCATTATACAAATTATAAGCCTCGTCAACAGAATTTACTATTATGCAAACCAAATCATCATCACGCATTGCTCTCTCAGCTGACTGACTATCATCATTCACTACATAAGACAAAAAAATAAAACAAACCAAAAATATGTGATTCATACAAGTATTAATCACATATTAATACTATATATCATCACATAACACTGAGACAACTCATCACATTACACATTCAGATAGCATCACATTCAACATTCAGATAACATCACATACAACATTCATATATCATAACATTCTACTTTCAGATATCATCACATTCTACATTCAGATATCATCACATTATACTTTCAAATATCATCACATTCTACTTTCAGATGGCATCAAATACAGACTGACATATCATCACATTCTACATTTCAGATATCATCACATTCTACATTCAGATATCATCACATTCTACATTCAGATTTCATCATATACAGAATCACACATCATAACACATTCCCTTCCATGAATCGTAACAGGAGAAATCATACACCTGCTTCTGTAATAGAACTACTTTCATCATTGTTCGAACTCGCACCATTCCCAGAAACTGGAATATTTGCAGTAGAAACACAAATCGGAAGAGCTGCCGCAACAAAAATAGAAATAGCTTAAACCTAATTCAATACGAAAATAAATCAACTTCAAAAAATAACTTACCCTCGATAAGATTCGCGGCGATTGGAACCTGTAACAGATTCAAGTCCATTTAGAATTGAAAGGATTTGTGCAGCAGCAATTGATTCGGTGGTAATTGATGAAAATTATAGAAAATCGTGGACAATGATTGATGAAAATCGTAGAAAAATCCAACAGTTGTTAAATCAAGGAGAAGAATCGGTGATGATAAATCTCTCGGCGCTGATCGATTATTATTCAGATTGAAAATCTCTTGTTCAATTTTTGTTCAGATTGGTGATGAAGTTTTTGGTCGATTGCGATGGATTTTTTGGTCGATTTTTGTTCGGATTGGGCGATAGAATTTTTGAGAGCAGCGCGTGTGGTTGAAAGGCAATCAGAAAAAAGAAATGGAACAGGCGAGTGTAATTCTGAAATGGCCTTTTATAAGGGAGAATGGGTGCACCTTATAAGGTGCACCCGGGTCCAACTAATAATTTGCCCCTAGGAGGTGAGCTTACATGGCAGCTGATGTGTCATGATGTCTCAATTAAAAAAATCGGGAGCCCTCATACGAATTACCAACTGACACGTGTCGCTCCTCACCTAAGAGGCGAGCTTACATGGCAACTGATTTGTCAATTAAAAAAACTTGTCATTCCTAGGATTTGAACCAAGTGAACTTTTGGTTTTATGTTCCACATAACACCGCTAGGTCAACTCCAACTCTTGGTATAATATTATTGCAATAAAGACTATATTCTAAGTAATCCTTCATTTTGTTGTATAATATTATTATTATATAAAAATATAATAAAGTGTGATTAACTTCTAAAAATATATTTCATATATCTAAAAAGAAAAGAAAAATAAATATTATAAAATAAAATGACTACCTAATAAAAAAATGAGGTGTCAGGACACGAAATTAATTGAGAACTTTTGTAAATAAAATATAAAATATTTTAATATAATACTAAATAAATCTCAAAAATCAAAAAAAATTATATAATAAACTATTTTTATGTTCATATAATTATTTAATCAATTTTAAAGATTAAAAAACTTAAAATATCATAGAATAATAATATAAGTCGTTAAAAATATAAAGTAAGTTAATAATTATTTTATATTATCATTAATACATAAAATATAATAAAGTGTGATTAACTTATAAATAAATATTTCATAAATCTAAAAAGACATATAAAATAATATAAATTAAAAAAATATATAAAAAAAAGGTCATATTCGTATAGGGAGGCTCGGGAGGGTTAAGGCGTATAAGACACTATATTTCACTATGCTCTCCATAAAAGTAGTTAAATAATTATTCTATAAATAATATTATATAAAAGTATAATAAAATATAATTAACTTCTATATAATGATTTCATAAATATGAAAATAAAAGAAATTAAATATTATTAAATAATATAAAATTAAAAAATCTATCTAATAAAAAAATATTAAAAAATGAGGTGTTAGGCCACGAAATTGATTGTGAACTTTTTTATACAAAATACAAAATATATAGTATGATACTATATAAATATCAAAACTTGAAACCTAAAAAATTACATAATAAACTATTATTTAAATTAATATAATTTTTAATTAATTTTTAAAAAATATAAAACTTAAATATATTATAGAATAATAATAGTTGTTTAAGAATTATAAAGTAAGTTCAAAAATATATAAAAATATTTTAAGAATTATTCTATATAATTATTGTTCTATAAGGATATAGTAAGTTACTTCTAAATAATTAATCATAATAATATGAATTTTTTTTTAAATGAAATATAATAAAATAAAAAAAAAATGATAAAAGAAATTTTAAAAATGAGGTGTCTCGCCTATTTTGAACTTTTTAGACAAAATATAAAATATTATAATATAACAGTAAGCTATTGTTTATATTTGTATAATTATTTAATAAATTTAAGAAATGAGAGTTTTAAAGACCTATAGAATAATAATATAAGGCGTTAAAAATTATAAAAGTAAGTTATAAGTATATAGAGAAATTAATAATCCAAGTTTTGGTATAATGCTATAATAAAAAAGACTATATTCTAAATAATCCTCCATTTTGCTCTTTAAAAATATAGTAAAGTATAATTAACTTTTAAATAATTATTTTATAAATATTTTTTAAAAAAGAAATATTATAAAATAAAAATCTAATAAATATAAAAATAGAACAAGGTATTCAGAAATTGAGGAGTTGGGCCACAAAACTGATTGGGGATGTCTGTAGACAAAATATATAGTGTTATAATATAACACTAAATAAGTCTCAAAACTTGAAATCTATAAAATTATATAATAAGATATTGTTTATATTTGTATAATTATTTAATAAATCTTGTAAAATAAAAAATTTAAAGATATATAGAATAATAATAGAAGTAATTAAAAAATTATAGAAGTAAGTTAAATGTATATAAAGAAATAAATAATCCAGCTTGTGGTATAATGTTATAGTAAAAAATATTGTATTCCAAATAATCCTCCATTTTGTTCTATAATATCATTATTATATAAAAATATAATAAAGAGTGATTAAATTATAAATAATTAATATATTAGTTTAAAAAAAAAAAGAACTATTATATAATATTAAAAAATTAATAAAACTACTAAATAAAAAAACTAAAAAATATATTCAAAAAAATGAGTTGTTGGGCCACGAAATTAAAGAGAATATTTGTAGATAAATATATAATATAATAATAATACTAAATAAATCTCAAAACTTGAAATATATCCAATTATATTAATAACTCAGATCTACAGTCAGAAATAAGTTCAGCAACTTAGTCGAGAAAATATAATTAATCAAGAAAAGGTCAATAAATGAGATCTACAGTAGGCAAAAGGTCGGCAACTTAGTGGAAAAAATACATTAGTTAGAAAAAAGGAAAAACACAATTAGTGTGCCTTCGTCAATAAGTAACTGATGAAAGATAGTTTATATATTTGTTATCTTTATGTATGGAAACATGTACTTTGATACCCTATATAAAGTGACCTTTGATGAATAAGAGAACCCTAATTTCTACCGTCTACTTCGTCTCTTTTATGTCTTCTCCTTATGCTTTTACTTTTACACGTTATCAGCACGAAACTCTAACCTAGTAATCGAAAATAAGCCTCCATAACCAAAGCAACAATTATACAATTTTCGTAGGTCGAAAACCCAACTGCATTGTATGTTTGAAAAATCGTTTTATCGCGTTTCAAACGTTGGATCGAACTCAAATTTTTATAGAAACTTCAAGACCTTCTGTATTATATTTGGAACGGTGGAGATTAGATTCGGAGATACTAGGAAATATATATATAATATCGAACATAGCAGATTCTGCTTTCACAATTTTCTGTGCAGAGTTTTTCAAAACAAAATTTCTCACAATAGAACCGTTGGATCAAGCCAAATTTTGGATATGTTATTCCAAACATATACATATTTAATATGAACGGTGGAGATTTGAATATTAAGTTTTAACAATTCTATAATGAATTTCGAACAGCGCTGATCCTGTTTCTTGGAACTGTCTGCCAACTTATTTTAGAAATTCAATTACGCACAATCTAACCGTTGGATGAAGCTGGATTTTGGATATGTTATTCAAAAAACGTATAGTCTGAACTGGAATGGTGAAGATCGGGTTTGAAGGTCTATGTCATCAAAAATCATACAAGCCTATTGAAAAACAAATTTAGGAAAGAATCCTAACTTTCCTTCAAAGTAATTCGAGTTACTCTATTATTTATTATTTATTAAATGCAGCTAATAAATATTTATGAATATATGTCATGCTATGTATTTTTGTGCAAAGCATGTATATGTATATGAGCCACGTATGATTATATGCATGTGATGTATTGACAAATATGAGATTTTGCAATACTTTAATGATATTCATAGAGTACATAATATATTATTACTTATACTTTTAAATGATTTCTAAGAAATCGTATATAAAGTTATTTACATGATTAGATGAGAGATTGATCATGATTTTTCCAATATGTCTAGTTAATCATGAATTTCGATGAATTGATTAGATTTCATGTATGTTGATCATGAATTTCGATGAATTGATAGATTCATGTATGTTGGTGATTCTCTTCAAGTTGATTTTATAAGCTACTTTCATGAATTTCGATGAATTGATAGATTCATGTACGTTGGTGATTCTCTTCAAGTTGATTTTATAAGCTACTTTCAATGTATGTATTATTGATTGTATATTTGAATATTTTCATGATAATGAAAGTTCATGAACGATAAAAAATTGTGTAAATAAGACTTGTGATAAATCATATTCACATGATATCAAAGAAAGATTATGACATGCTTCAAATTCATTATCTAAAGAAATTGATTGAACTAACTCAATCTAAATACAAATTAATATACTCAAAAGAAATTGAGTATTGCCATCATTGATTTGATGTGGAAACTAAAAGAACTATAATTCCACAATAATCTCATCTACCATCCTCTAATTGACAAAGAATTGTCAAACTTAGTCAAAGTCAATTCTCTAATGAACTTGAGAATTCATATTGATCCCAAATCTTATATTGGATGTATATGTAGTTTCACAATCTCAATAAACTTTGGGACGTACTCTAAATAAATATTTTGAGAATTTTATGAAACACTACTTCCAAGCCTAAGAATTTAGTGAAAAGAAATTTGTATGCTAGCTAAAAGGTCAATGACTTTGATATGTTGCGACTAAAAACATGTCTTACCATATGTAAAAAAGAAAATCACTTTAAATGACAATAAGTATTGAGAGATACGATCTCACTTTATTTTTTCCACTTGATCAAACATACAGATGCACTTGTATAATATTAATTATAATAATAAGTCATTGAGAGACATGACATTATTCTTCATAATACCAATGTTAGACCTCTGAATAAAGAGATTTCTTGAGGGTAACTAGGATCGATATGAATAGTGGAAATAACCTCAAAGTAAAGGGGAATAGACATTTTGATCCCTACCTATGTGGGAAGAATGATCCACAAGGTAAGATATGTAAAAGTTCGTGATATTTATTGGTCATAGTAGAAGTCATGGAGGTCCCTCCAATAACCTTGCTTAGTCAATGGATATCCTCTATTTTGATTGATGAAATTTTATTTGTTTCTTACTTTACAAAGAACTTGTGAAAGTATAATCAATCATTCATATTAGACTATTGTATTTGGTCTTAAAGTTTATTTTGATTTAAATTTATGTGATGTGGCTTGATTTAATTTAATTATTATTTTATTGGGCTTATTGGTAAAATTTGGATTTCATTCTAAATCATTGAATGTGGGTGAGTTTCATTACCACACATTCACATACAAGGTTCACATGTAAACTATTAGATATAATGTAACATATCTAGCAAGTAATATAAAATATTAGAATGAAAAGTATTTCATTCAAATATCTCCGAAGAATGTGAGAATTTGTCGAGTAATAGACAATTATTCACTTAATTGATATTTATATGTGACAAAGTCTTGAGGCCTGGTGGCACATTGATTAAAGTCATAAAAGCTCATTATGGACCAAGAGCGAGCGAACCTTGTTTAGTTTGATGATATTCATGTTGATGATTATCATTAAGAAGTACATTATGAGAATGGAATTATACTTTTAGTTTATGTGGAAGAAAGCATGTTTTAGAGTCAATCTAGTAATTTTAATTTACTACTTTTGATTATTGAATCATAAGATATGACCAACAAAGAACTTTTGGACACTGACTCATTCAAGTTTTGACACGACTGGCATGGATTCTTTGGTCATCGTGATATGATGGTTCATATTATAAGAAATTAACATGGACATCTCTCATTTTGAGTGAAACATTAAATGAGATAGAAATTTGATGCAAAGTATAGAATTGAACTAATGTTGTTCAACTATAGCTAGTGCAATCTAAAGTACTAGGAGCACTACATACATTCATATCTCAATGATACATGACTCATTTTTTCAAAACTTGTTCATTAGCAAAATTGTATGATTGAGACCTGTATTTGCTAAAGATACAAAGTATAATATTTCATTATTATACTTGATAATTGGTGATACATGTGGACATGACCATTCACAATGCAGATCATTCAAGTATTTTTGGTCGATGCATCAGCACGTATTGTCCATAAAAAAAAAGGTTGCATTTGCAAAACTTCTAGCACATTTAATATGATTGAGGACTCACCACCCTTATAAAGCACCCACACTCATAATGCTAGAGAGTTTACATCCAAAGTACTTGATGTCTATTGCATTTTAATAAAGATCGATGTACTGGATCTTGTACCCTAATGTGCATATATAATAAGGTCTCAAAGAAGACACCATCAAAAGGAATATAGATGGTGACTAAGACAATATTTATGCGTACTCATTTGTCTTTGCACAGGGTTATGCAATATTGCACGCAACTCTTACTTGTTCGTTTATGAACCCCTGCTAACCAAATATTTTGCGTACCAGTTGGTAACTGGATATAAGCCTGATAATTCATATCTACGCATATTTGATTAAGCAGTATATGTGCCTATTGCGCCCCCACATCGCATTATATGGGTTTCTAAAGACGATTAAGTATTTATGTAGGATATGAATCTCCAACAATCATCCGCTATTTGATACCTTTGACAGGCGATCTCTTTATCGCTAAATTAGCGAATTTGTCACTCTAATGAGACAGTCTTCTCGTCGTTAGGGGGAGATAAGAAAAAGTATTTTCTAATGGAACGACAGGAATAGTTTCATACTATGTCTCATTATGATCCCCGCATTTCACAATGTAACGTGAAAGAAAAGAAAAGTGAACAATTGATCTTCAAAGTATAGAAGACTCAATTTCTAAAGTGACGAGATCATATATATACAAGCTGCAAATGTGTCTGCAAGGTTAAAAGTCCCAGTGAAGGGCACAATGTCACAGATTAAGACATTGCAACCATACTTAGTGGAGGTGTGGTTGAGGTCGTGACTCCCAAAAGGAACAGGGGGAGGTCACTTGGTTCGATCAATACTCGCCAAAGGAATAAGAGGGATTGTATGGCACAACTTCAATTGACCATCAATGAAGATAATGACTCTCATGAGATTATCTCTGAATTGTACTTATGTCCATGAATCATTACTGGAGGACGCTCCGAAGTTTAATATGATTCCAAAGAATAATGAAATCTCGATGTACAATGAGAGTTTATATAAGTTGATGGAAAGACTTTTCATAGACATTGATGATATATACATTGTTGCTCAAAGAGTCATAGAGCACAATAGTATCGAACCACGCTCTATTGAAATATCAATATATGGAAAATTGACCTAATGTAAAGAATCGATTCAGGTAGAACTAAATTCACTGACAACAAGGTAGGTATTTGGTTTGGTAGTGCTAACCTCACCAAGTGTAAATCCTGTAGGACATAAACAAATTTTTGTCAGAAAGTGTAATAAGAAAAATAAAGCCATGAGATGAAAATCTAAACTTGAAGCACAAAGTTTCTCAAAACGCCCTGGAATAGACTATGCGGATATGTACTCTCTCATAATAGATGTTCTAATTCCAAATAATTGAGAATGCAGCTTATACCTGTGGCTACATCATATCTCTATGGGGATCATGATTTAGAGATATATACGAAAGTGCCTGCTGGCCTTTCATTACCAAGGCAAGTGGCTCCAAGCCGCGGAGTGCATTTCTAATTAAATTAAAATGCTCACTTTATGGATTGAAATAATCCAGACGGGTGTGGTATAATCGTCTAAGTGACTACTTGATTGGGAAAAGATAATTTATGTCCTTGCGTATTTATAAGTTTCAAATTTGCGATTATAATTGTATATGTCGATGAAAGGAACATAACATCCAATCTTAATGAAATAAGAGATATCGCTAGTTATTTGAAATTCTTAATTTGAGATCATGCATCATGGGAAAACTCCGTCATGTTAAGGCTTTAAACTAAAACCGAGTTTGTGGAATACTAAATTCTACAGTTTGCATATGTCCAAAAGATGATCAGGCAATTAAATATGGATAAGTGCAATATGTTAGCACTCCTATGATGGCCAAAGTGATGATATAAGGAAATATCAATTTTGTCAATGGAATGACGAAGAACTGGTGGGAGCTGAAATTCTCTACCTACGTACAATATGCGCATTATTGTACCATTACTAATACACTTAACCAAATATTACTTTCTCAAAATTGTTATCTTGATTTAACTCAAGAAAGCGCAATGGCACTGAAATGAAATCAAAATGTAATTTGATACCTAAAAGAAACCATTGACGCGAGTTTATTTTTTCCATTCATAAATATAATTGGGACTGCAGATGGTCTTGTAATCCCTATAGAAAATATTGAGTTTACTTCCTAATGTGAAACACCAAATAGTATCGTTGATGTTGGTTACTCATTCGATCCATGTAAAGCGATAATTATCGTACATGTAGTAGTTTGTGAGTATCTACGATAAATTTTATGATCATTCATATATCTGATGATAGTGGCTTGAACTCTATCACTGAAGAAAATATGATAATACGAGTAATATCACTACAACTATTCTAAAATCAACAATTATGCACTTTCTCAAGAATCAAGTAAATTGAGGAAGTGGAGACTTTCAAAGTTCTCTTGATAGATGTACATATCAGAGAGAGGTGTACACTTTAGGGGGAGTCTCAACATAGGTGTGTTTTACTCTTTTTCCTTAGACCAAGTTTTATTTTTCCCATTGTGTTTTGTTAATTGGCAAAGTTTTAACGAGGCAACAATGAAACACCATTTCACCCTTTGACTTGGCACAAGGGGGAGTGTTGAAGGAAAAACACAATTAGTGTGCCTTCGTCAATAAGTAACTGATGAAGGATAGTTTATGTATTTGTTATCTTTATGTATTATGGAAACATGTACTTTGATACCCTATATAAAGGGAGTCTTTGATGAATAAGAGAACCGTAATTTCTACCGTCTGCTTCGTCTCTTTTATGTCTTCTCCTTATGCTTTCACTTTTACAAATCTATGGTCGACAAAACATATTAGTCAAAAAGAGATCAATAAATCATATCTACAGTAGGCATAATATATTAATCGAAAAAAGGTTAATAAATCAGACCTACAATTGGTAAAAAGTTCGGAAAATCAAACCACATTATCGGCAAAGAAGTACAAAATACGTGGCATTTCAAACAATTACAAGCTTCACATTTATGTAGTTATTTCCAAACTATTAAAATGCCTTAGTTAGCCAAAGTTATTTGTCGACTCCCTTACTACTTTGTCAATGAAAATAGTAATTGATGTAAGTCTGCGAATTAGTCGGACAAAAATAGTAAGAAAAAGGTTGTGAAACAGTCAGCAAAAAATAAAGGGAGTCCACAAAGCTTTAAATAATAAAAACATAAAATCCAAACAGAGATAAACTTCACATATGCATCATATTTTTTAAAATACACCCAAAACTCTAAAATATTTGCATCATATTTCAAAATGAACTTCGATTTATTTTGAACCTCAGTCACAGTACAATTGACAAAGCTCCAAAATAATGAGAATATTAATTCAATCTAAGACAAACTTTCACATTTGCATCATATTTTCCTAAAAAACTTCCAAAAGCCTAAAATATTTGCATCATATGTCAAAATTCACTTTGACTCTCACTTCAACCATAGTCAACAATATAGATAAACAAATGACATTACAGTCGACAAAGTTTCAAAATAATGAGAATATAAAATTCAATCAAAGACAACCTTCACATTTACATCGTATTTTCTAAATTTTCTAAAACACTCCCAAAGCACCTAAAATATATATTTCAAAAAAATATTTGTAATAAATTTATCAAAATAAAATTACTTAACAAAATTTTATCAGAATAAAATTTATCTGGCAACATGCAAATGAATTTTATTTATCAAAACTACTTAAAAATTTTCACCAAAAATCAAATAACTAGAAATAAATGAATACAAAATTAGCTCTTACAAATTTCAACTTTGCCGGAAAAAGGAGAGCTTCTTGTTAGAAAATGGAGGAGCTTCTTGCTGGGTTCGTCTAAAGTTGTCGACGTCTATAGAGGTTCTAAATTGTCGTCGTCTAAAATCTTTTAAACACTCCCAAACTCCTAACATATATATTTAAAAAAATGGAATTAAAAAAAATTATCATCATAAAATTTATCAAAATAAGTTACTCACTCCGTCCTACAAAGGTAGTCCAGTATTCCATTTTCGTCCGTCCCACAAAGATAGCTCAGTTACCATATTTAACATATCATTAGTTTTTCATTTCCACACACACCCTTAATTAATATTCTTGAAATACTAGTTTCTACCTCGTAAATTGAAAATTGATGATTACAATGCAAAATCTTACTATTCCAATAACAAATATACTAACCCCAACACATTTTCTATGAGTATTAATTGACATTAATAATTTCAAGAAGGGTATAATTGAAAAATACTAACTAAATTAATGACTTAACTATATAAACTAACAATTTCTTAATATGTGTGAAACCAGCCGTAAGACCATCAAATTGGGACGAAGTGAGTACTTAACAAAACTTTTATCACAATGAAATTAATCAGACAACACGCAATTAAGATTCTATTTATCAAAATTACTAATTTCACCAAAAATAAAAATAACTAGAAATAATTAATAAAGAAACTACTCTTACAAATCTCAATTCGCCGGAAGAAGGATAGCTTCTTGCGAAAACTGGAGGAGCTTATTGTCGTCGTCGTTTAAAGTCTATGACTTCTACCGAGGTTCTGAAACAGTCGTCGTCTACAGTCTAAGTCTAGGTACCAGTCGCCTCCATCTACAATGTGCGCCGCCGCTTCTGCATGACCTTGAACTCGTCGAAAACTATGGTTTGTGGGGGAGAGAGCCGACGTAATCTGGGAAGGTGGAATAGCATGGGGAAGTGTGAAAGACAACGTGAAGTTGGAAGAAGTTTGAAATAATTGAGGGGCACTTTGATATTTTCGCAGAGGCCAACGTGGAGTTTTGAAATTTATAAATATATATGGTGACATTTTTATGAGGAAATAACAAAAATGTGGCGTTTTGTATATCAATAAACAATTTAATCCTATAAAAATACAATAAACTTCTAACAATCCTATCAACAAACTCGAACGAGCCCTTATAGTGTTACAAACATTCCCTTGCAATTTGTAATTATTAGAAAATATTCCTCTCCTCATGTTGTAATTTGTAAAGGATAAATATGTTTAGGTCGTATTTGCATTCTAAAAGATAACCAAGTACTTTATATTTAAGTTAAGATTAATTATAAAAAGCATCCTCATGTTTGACCTAATTTGAGAAAACAAAAAAGGTGCAATTCTCATTTGATCAGTCCATCAGATAAGTGTTTTATCCCAAATACTCTAGTATTAACATTAACTTTTCATATAATTAATTATCTTCTCATTTAATCTAAAATACTACACAAGAATACTATTTTACCCTTATTAATGATTTTATTTTATTTTCTTTCAATTTTCTTTTTCTTTATTCAACATTGAGTACAACCAAAATTCATACTATTACATGACATTTTCATATCATTGTCACCAACCTTTAACGGCCAATTTCATACTACACTGTGCATTTTCTTACTACATAGTGCAATTTCATACTTATACTGTATACAGTCGAAATTTCATACTACTAATTTTTATACTTTTAATCATTATAGGCACAATTTCGCACTACACCGTGAGATTTCATACTATATCATGTAATTACTTTATGCAATATATCACACTATAAAATGTAATTTTCTTTTCACAATTTTATGTTCTTAAATTTCATCTTCATACTATATATGAAATTCAAATTGATATTGTGGATTTCATACTAAAATTTTACAAAATCAATAAAATTTCATAGTATTATATTTTAAAATTCATATTACTATTATGAAATTACATACTATTATATTTTGAAATTTAAACTACCATTATGAAATTCATAACTCTACTAAAATTCAAAAAATCAATAAAAATACTATTTCATTTTAAAATTCATACTACTAATATCAAATTACATACTAACTCTACCAGATTGCAATATACATTATGCAAAAAAAAATTCAAAATTCTAGATAGGATTGCCTAATTTTATATTAAACTGCACAAGAATATTCCATACTTCACAGTATTTTCAAAAGAAAAATACATACTGCAACGAGCACAATTTGATACTACTCATTACATGTGGAGCAAAATTCCATACGCTATTATTATTATTATTATTATTATTATTATTATTATTATTATTATTATTATTATTATTATTATTATTATTATTATTATTAATATTATTATTATTATTATTATTATTATTATTATTATTGACTTTTTAGGTGTAGAGGTAGTTTTAATCATTCAAGTTATAATTTTGATCAAATAGGATATGTTTAATTAAATGGGATAAAATATTTTTCATTAAAATATTTGACAATTAATGATAATGAGAATGTAGTAAATGAAAATTTTCCTTGGGAAAAACAAACTTTTTAAATTTATAAATAGTTCCCCTAAAATTAGTTTTGTATTAGTATTATCCACTTCATATAAATTATATTTCAAAGCCCTTAGTACAAATTTATAAAGATACTAAAATTAGCCCTTTAGTTTTGATTAACACTGAATCGAATATAAGGACTAGTTTTTTTAATTTTAAAAGTTAACTGAGTTTTCTTAATCAGGTCAAAGTCTAGTTTTGAAATATAAGGACTGTAAAAGTAGAAGCAGAAAAGGTACGAGACAAATGAGAGACGGAGAGTGATTAGGGTTCTCATTAATCAAGGGGCCCTTTATATAGGGTACCGATTACACAGTTCCATAATTACATAAGGATAAATAATACCTAAATTACCCTCATTAATAACTTATTGACGAAGACACACTAATTGTGTTTTTCCTTCAACACTCTCCCTTTATCAACTTCCTCAATTTACTTGATTCTTGAGAAAGTGCATAATTGTTGGTTGTAGAGTAGTTGTGGTGATATTACTCATATTATCACATTTTCTTCAGTGATAGAGTTCAAACCACTATCATCAGATATATGAATGATCATAACATTTATCGTAGATACTCACGAACTACTACATGTATGATAATGATCTCTTTACATGTATCGAATGAGTAACCAACATCAATGATACTATTTGGTGTTTCACAGTAGGAAGTAAACTCAACGTTTTCTATAGGGATTACAAGACCATCTGCAGTCCCAATTATATTCATGAATGGGAAAAATAAACTCGCGTCAATGGTTTCTTTTAGGTATCAAATTACATTTTGATTTTATTCCAGTGACATTGCGCTTTCTTGAGTTAAATCAAGATAACAATTTTGAGAAAGTAATATTTGGTCAAGTGTATAGTAATGGTACAATAATGCACATATTGTATGTAGGTAGAGAATTTCAGCTCCCACCAGTTCTTCGTCATTCCATTGACGAAATTAATATTTCCTTATATCTTCACTTTGACTAATCACAGGAGTGCTAACATATTGCACTTGTCCATATTTAATTGCCTGATCATCTTTTGAATATATGCAAACTGTAGAATTTAGTATTCCACAAACTCGGTTTTAGTTTAAACCCTTAACATGACCGAGTTTTCCTATGATGCATTATCTCAAATTAAGAATTTCAATAACTATCGATATCTCTTATTTCATTAAGAGTGGATGTTATGTTCCTTTAATCGACATATACAATAATAATCACAAATCTGAAATTTATAAATACGCAAGGGCATAGTTTATCTTTTCTCAATCAAGTAGTCACTTAGACGGTTATACAACATCCGTCTGGATTATTTTAATCCATAAGGTAAGTGTTTTCAATTTAATTTGCAAATTCACTCCGAGGCTTAGAGTCACTTGCCTTGGCAATGAAAGGCTAGCAAGCACTTTCGTATATATCTCTAAATCATGATCCCCATAGAGATATGATTTAGCCACAGGTATAAGTTTCATTCTCAGTTCTTTGGAATTAGAACATCTATTATGAGAGAGTACATATCATCATAGTCAATTCCAGGGCGTTTTGAGAAACTTTGTGCTTCAAGTATAGATTTGCATCTCATGGCTTTATTTTTCTCATTACGCTTTCTGACAAAACTTTGTTTATGTACTACAGGCTTTACACTTGGTGAGGTTAGCACTACCAAACCAAATACCTACCTTGTTGTCAGTGAATTTAGTTCTACCTGAATTGATTCTTTACATTTAGGTCCATTTGCTCTATCTTGATATTCAATAGAGCGTTGTTCGATACTATTTTGCTCAATGATTCTTTTAGCAACAATGTATATATCATCAATGTGTATGAAAAGTATTTCCATCAACTTATATAAACTCTCATTGTACATTGAGATTTCTTTATTCTCTGAAATTATATTAAACTTTGGAGCGTCCTCCAGTAATGATTCATGGACATAAGTATTATCAGAGATGATCTCATGAGAGTCATTATCTTCATTGATGATCAATTGAAGATGTGCCATACATGCCCTCATATTCATTGGGAGAGTGTTGATCGAACCAAGTGACCTCCCCCTATTCCTTTTGGGAGTCATGACCTCAATCACACCTCCACTAAGTATGGTTGCAATGTCTTAATCTGTGAAATTGTGCCCTTCACATGGACTTTTAACCTTGCTGACACATTTACAGCTTGTATATATATGATCTCGTCCCTTTAGACATTGAGTCTTCTATACTTTGAAGATCAATTGTTCACTTTAATTTTCTTTCACGTTACATTGTGAAATGCGGGGATCATAATGAGACATAGTATGAAACTATTCCTGTCGTTCCATTAGAAAATACTTTTTCTTATGTCCCCTAACGACGAGAAGATTGTCTCATTAGAGTAACAAATTCGCTAATTTAGCGATAAATAGATCGTCTGTCAAAGGTTTAAAATAGCAGATGACTATTGGAGATTCATATCCAACATAAATACGTAATCGTCTTTAGAAACCTATATAAATGCGCTGTGGGGGCGCAATAGGCACATATACTACGTAACCAAATATGCGTAGATATAAATTATCAGGCTTATATCCAGTTACCAACTGGTACGCAAAATATTTGGTTAGCAGGGGTTCATAAACGAATAAGTATAAGTTGTGTGCAATATTGCATAACCCTGTACAAAGACAAATGAGTGCTCATAAATATTGTCTTAATCACCATCTATATTCTTTTTGACGGTGTCTTCTTTGAGACCTTATTATATATGCACATTATGGTACAAGATCCAGTACATTGATCTTTATTAAAATGCAATAGTCATCAAGTACTTTTAATGTAAACTCTCTAGCATTATAAGTTTGGGTGTTTGATAAGGGTGGTGAGTCCTCAATCATGTTAAATGTGTTAGAAGTTTTGAAAATGCAATATTTCTATGGACAATACGTACCGAAGCATCGAGCAAAACTATAAAATACTTGAATTATCCGCATTTTGAATAGTTATGTCCATATGTATCACCTTGGATTCTTTGTAAGAGTGGAATGTTTTGCTTTATATATATAGCATAGAAAGGTCTCGATCCTATTTTTTTGCTAAAGAGCAGGCTTTGGAAAATGAGTGATGTGCCTTTGAGATAGATATTGAGGCGGAGTGAGATGTAGGTAATGCATCTTGTGCTTCAGAAGTTATTAGCTGCACTTGTGCAGCAATAGTACCAACATTGGGCAGTGCATCACGTTTATATCCAACTTTATGAGTCACTCGAAAGAAAGGATGCCCGTGTGAGTTTTTCAAAAATACGGATCATCATGTCACGACCAGGATGTCTAAGACGGTCATGCCAATGCCTATATGAGTTAGTGTCACATAGTTCGTTATTGGTGATGGCATAAGATTCAATAATACGTATAGTAGTGCGGTATAACCCACTAGATTGCCTCATTAATTTCTCTAAGATGTGTTTTCTTCCACATTCATTAGAGGTAATATATATATATATATATATATATATATATATATATATATATATATATATATATATGTTCATTTCCATTCTCACGTTGAGTTTCCAAGTGATATCCGTTGGCACGGATATCTTTAAAACTCAACAAGGTTCGATTTGCTCTAGGTACATATAGAGCTTCTGTGACTGTTATCTTTGTGCCATCAGGCATCAAGAACTTGGCAGTACCTCTCCCTTTGATTAGTTGGGATGTCCCAATCATCGTAGTCACAGATAAGTTATAAGAAATTAATTCAATAAATAATTGTCTATTCCTTAAAGTTGTGCGAGTAGTCCCACTGCTGAGCACTCTATTTCACCATGCGACATTCTTTGTCAAAGTGGTGATAGTGTCATGAAAAGAGTTAGAAGAATTTCAATGGACAATCTAGAATGATATACTTCACTAAAAAAAAAAAAACTGCAATTCTGGCGGATATGCTGACGGGCAAAAAGTCGTCAGCATTGTTGACGGTATTACTGGCGGAATCAAATGCTGGCGGATTTGCTGGCGGCCACGGCCGTCAGCAAATGAAGCTCCCAGTAAACCGTCAGCGAATGAGCGGGAGTTTCTCCCGCTTCATTTTACTGGCGGCCATGCCCGCCAGTATATAATTTTGGTGTTGCTGACGGTCATGGCCGTCAGGATACAGTTTTTATTTAAAAAAAAAATAAAAATATACGCTGACGGGCAAGGCCGTCAGCGTATAAGTACTGGGAATCCTGACGGGCATGGCCGTCAGGATATTAACCCTAAATTGTCGCCCCTCCCTCCCCCCGCCTCAGTCTGTCAAAAACAAAAAAAAGAACCCCCTCGCCCAAACCCTCCCCCCGTCGCAGGTCGCCGCCCACCCCACCACCACCACTCGTGCCTTCCGTCGCCAAGCCCCCCGCGCCGTCTCCTGCAACACCCCCCCCACCCCCAAACCCTCCGTCGCAGCTCGCCGCCGTCCCCACGCCACCACAAGCGCCGTCGCCTGCTCCAGACCCGTCGCCAACCACCAACGCCGTCGGCTGCTCCATCGCCCTCGACCACCACCTCCAGTGTCGACCACCACCACCTCCGTCGCCGTCTCGAGACAAAGGTAGTTTTATTGTTATTAACTTTTTTTAATTATTACAAATTAATTGTTAATATTTTTGGATTTTTATTTAGTGTTATTATTTGTTTAATTATTATGAATTAATTGTTAATATTTTTGGATGTTTATTTATTTTTATTAATTAATTGTTAATATTTTTGATGTTTGTTTATTGTTATTATTTATTTAATTATTATGAATTAATTATTAATCTAGAGAATATAAAATAAGATTCTATTTTTCTTAAAAAAAAATTATTTTTTTAAAAATAAAATTCTTTTTTTTTAATGAAATCTATTTTTTTAAAAAATAAAAATTAGTTTTTTTTATAAAATAAAAATCTGTTTTAAAAATCTATTTTTTTAAAAACAAAAATCTGTTTTTTTTAAATGAACTCTGTTTTTTTTTTTTAAATAAAAATCAGTTTTTTTTATAAAATAAGAATCTGTTTTAAAAATCTTTTTTTTTATAAATAAAAATCTGTTTGCTCCTTTTTTTTTAAATAAAAATCTATTTTTTAATCAAATTTGGGATTTAAATAATTTTAATATAAATTGTAGTTATATGTATACCTCAGTTTACAATTTATATAGTTTAAAATTTCTGTACCCACAAATTATATTGTGATATATGTATGCACCCATTATATTATTCATGCATGGGAGGCCGTGGTGATCGGTCGGGACTTAAAACAAAAAATTGTATATTTAAATGTATGGGAGGCCATGGTGATCGGCCGGGGTTTAATTTTATTTATATATATTATTGTCATTGATTTTGTTGGTTGTATACCGTCGGATGTTGACGTAGGTTACGGCGCCGGCCGGGAGGTGTTGCCCTCCAATAGCGGGTTTTCAAATTTTTTTAAAAAAACGTGATAGGGTGTCACGTGGTTTTATTTAAGTTTTCAAAATATTTTTTAAAAATGTGACGGTGGTAATTGATTATTTGGAACCTTGGAGAAGTGACGCGATTCATATTGTTTTAGAGAATCAATTATATGTAATTCACCCGTTTGATAATTATCAAGTAGAAAATTTTGAAACTAAGTTTCGAATTATTCCAATTTTCCTTAGACCCGTTTGAGATTTAATATCAAATATAGAATTTGATACTAAATTTCGAATTGTCCCATTTTTGGACAGTTTGAGAATGTGACTTGTAGTATGATTATCTTATGTGTATGTCATTTTTCTTAGTTTTGAAATTTTGGTTTCTGCATCTCTCTAATATTATCGGGTGCACTGAAATATACGTGTACTACGAGAACTGAGGGGAGATGCTGCCGAAATTTTGAATATAAGAAAAATGCATATTTTAAGATAATACATACTACTAAATGTCACGTTCTTGAATGTGATAGAAGCCTTACCAATTATAACTCTAATTACTCATTCTTCTCGTAATGCTGCCAAAATTTTACCACCTTCTTTAATTATAGAATCACGAATAACACTCAAAATTCTTAAGATGGCTGATGATCGTAGTTGGATGTACAAATGGAATATTACGAGATTTCTAAATCCGGCGTTCGTGGCCGGTGTAGATAATTTCGTACAATTTGCACTCACGCATGAATCTGCAGAGAGGGACAGTGATAAACTGAAATGCCCTTGCCCACGAACTAAGTGTAGGAACTCTAGTTATAGGTCTATCGATGAGATAAAATGTCATCTCGGTACCAAAGGGTTCATTGCTGATTACTACATCTGGACTCATCACGGGGAAACAGATCTCGTCTCATCGCCTGCTGATATTCAAGTCGGTGGATCATTATCAAATGCGTACGTTGATATGGTGCAAGATGTTTCCGGTCCCAATTTCAATATAAATTATATTGAGTTAGAGGAACCACCTAATCCCGAGGCGAAGAAATTTTTCGATATTCTGCAAGCTACAAAAAAACCTATGTATCCCGGTTGCGAAAAACATAATCAGTTATCTTTAGTGGCCCGTCTTATGAATTTGAAATCGGAGCATTGCATTTCTCAAAAATGTTATGATCAATTTATTGATTTAATCAAAGAGATCGTGCCAGAAGACAACAATATTGCAGATAATTTTTATGAAAGTAAGAAATTATTGAGAGGTATGGGATTACCGGTAGAGAAGATAGATTGCTGCGTGAAGAACTATTGGAAGGATGATTTGAATCTGGATAAGTGAAAGTTTTGTGATCATCCACGGTTTAAACCCGCGAATAAGGGACAAGCTAAACGTCGCAAGTCCAACTTAGTTCCATACAAGAGGATGTTTTACTTTCCTCTAACGGCCCGCCTGCAGAGGTTGTACGCGTCTAAAACAACGCCAAAAGATATGTGGTGGTATCCAGAACATATGGTAGAGGATGGTGTCATGCGCCACCTTTCAAATTCTGAGGCTTGGAGGCACTTCGATCAAACTCATCCAGAGTTCGCCGCTGAAACTCGAAATGTAAGATTGGGTTTATGTACAGATGGATTTCAACCTTTTGGAAGTTTTGGAAAATAATACTCGTCGTGGCCATCCAATTAGAAGATGGCGACTTCCAATTAAACGATCCTCTCAATCACGAACACAACGAGTCGGTCAATGATGATTTAGAAGAGTCAGAAAGCGATGAACTAGTATTAACTGAAGAAGACGAAGAAATCTACGAAGATGAGTCTGAAAGTTAGGGTTGAGGTGTTAGAATAAGGTGACCAACAAGCCAACTTGTGGCTGTGGTCTGACCATTCTCTTGTAAAACAATCGGTTTTTATTCGTAATAATATCTTTTATACTTATTGGCATTCCATATCTTTTATCCCATGCTTGTTGCATAAGTATGGTCCCGATGAAGTTACTTTATTACGGTGGATTGGTCTAGTAGAACCGTGAGATAATTCAGCACGTAATGTAACTCGTCGAACTTGTTCCTAGTCAAAGGGTTACGCCATAATGAGGATACAGGCCTTTCCCATTAAGACTAGTACTTAGTGTATGTGGACCACATCTCATCGGTCACGGTGTCTGGACATCGACATACATAAGTAGGTGCTCATAAGATGAGTTCACTGAACTCCCTCACCTAGAAATATCTAAGTGGTTCCCACTCATCGAGTAGATAATTTCTATGATATAGCATACAACATTAATCCTTAAGACCCAGACCTCACCGTGACTTCACTAGAGGACCGGCTATGTTGTGACCTGTCTCTGTGTCTCTTTGGAGGCCAATCAAAAGGGGCAACGTTCACATAGTCGGGAATCTAGTGGGAAGTCTGTGCATGGTAGTAGGGGATTCGGACGCATGATAAGTCATGGATGTCCTGTGTGTTCTGATGGTTGATAAATCCTCAGAGTCTCTGGCCAGAGCTGATAGTGGGGTGTTTGGAGAAATGTGTTTCTCTAAGTCACACACGAATGGATTATCTTGAACCTAGAACGTACACACGGTTATCGAACTAGAAAGAGGTCTCGATGAACCAATATCTCTTGTTTAATCGGGACATAGATCGCGAAGGGATAGTACTATACATATAAGCTATATCACAAGGTTCTTGCAGGCACTTCATTTGTACCTAAGGAATTGTGATGCGTTGTTGCTAGGCGCCTATCATAATTCGTTGGGTTCTGGTTTGACCAGTGATTAARTAAAATGAGTTTTATTTAATCAGAGACTCTTAGGGACGAGTTCATATAAGAACAATGTGTTGTTCGAATCACAATGTGTTGTGAACCCACGGCTAGCTTACACCTGAACCATTGAKGGTCACACCACGTGTTTCCTGATTATTGAAAACGATAGCTAGAAATTAATTGTTAATTTTAGCAAAGTTAGATATCAATATGATTGAATCTAAGGTTCTTAATTGTGATTATGAATTGAGAAAAATACGAGAAAATTATTCTGGACGCGAAAATATAATTGTTATATTTTTCGGAATTATCATTTATGAGAAATGATTTAACTCCAATGGGGTTTTTAATTTATAAGTGGGTCGACCCAATAAGCCATTTGGATTTAATTGGGTCGGTTTATTTATTAAATTAAAAGGCTTGCATTTAATTGGACTTGTCTTTAAATTAAAAAGTTTTGGTTTTTATTTTTTAGTATTGGGCCCATCCTTTGAGCCCATTAAGCTTGGGCTTGCTTGAAACAAATAAAAAAAATAAAAATAAAAGAAAGAATAGCTTTGAAGTAAAAAGAACAGACGACTTTTAAAAATAGTAGAAGGGCTTTTAAAGAAAAGAGGGCACACGTTTTCTTTCTTCTTCTTCGGCAGAAAAGTTGAAACAAACCCTAGCCACCAAAGCTCCCATCCATCCACCTTCGGCCGCCGCCGCCTGCCGCCGGCCGCCGTCGCACCGAAACGTTCGGTCGTCGTATTTCCTTTCGTCGTTCTCAATCCCTCGATGGATCTAGTGCTCCATCGTAAGGACGTCGGGTTATACGGTGTGTGACACCAATTCGTCGGAGACGCGTAGCAGCCGTCGGACAGCCGCCTTCACGCTGCACAGAGCCACCTGCTGCTGCCGGTCATCGCCGAGCGCMTGCCGCAGCTTCGCTTATGGCTGTTCCATCCCGAACTCTGCCGCCTTGTCGTTCCGGACAGCCCGTCTGCCTCCGCGTCGCCTCCGCCTGCCACGTCGGAGTTCCAGACGCTCCATCGCAGCCGTCGCCGCCAGCGCGTCGCTCCCGTCCGCCGTCGGAACGCTGGTCGTGTTCACCCGGTTGCTGTCGGGCCCTCGAGAAGAACAGGCCGATCACGTCGCTTCGAAAACCGCCGGATCACCGCTGCCGTGGAGCGTACCTGCTGCACCTCCCCGTCGTCTCCACCCGGCAGCCGCACCGACGACCGCTTGTCGCCGTGCGTGAGGTATCTATGGCTGTTCTTTGTGGT
>BMAC01000350.1:535055-561843 GCA_014905375.1 Phtheirospermum japonicum
GATGTGGTGGCCTCATTTTAGGGTAATTTATTTATTTATTTTGATTTGTGTTAAGTAAATTGATTGATTATTTTTTCTAATTGTATTATTTTTGTAGGAATTGGTGTGGTGGGACAGGAGTATATACGACGAGAATGCCATCAAGGTGGCATTCTACATAGTGATGCGAGATAATTATAACAGTCGTATATATGAGTGGAAGAAGGCGTATCGACGGAGTGGGACAATACCTGCCTGCGTAGAAGAGTCGATTTGGAACAGATGGCTGGTGGAATTTCAACGGCCTGAAGAGGTGGAGAAGTCTGAGAAGGCCAGACGGAACAGAATGAGCGATCCCGGAGGCCCTTCGACTGGTATAGCGAAGCACCGAGGTGGGGTCTAAGCCGGCAAATCGACAGGCCGCCGAGATTGTAAGTCGATAATAGTTTTATATTTTAAGTAATTAATTATATTATTGAACATGTATAACTTTATATTTTTATTAATTCATTATATTAAATATTGTAAATATATCTTAATGTATAGGCTGCTCAGACCGCTACGCAACCCAGTAACTACGACCTTCTCCTTAAGTATCATCGAAATCCCGACGGCACATATACGGATCCCAAAGCCCAGAGGATAGCTGTAAGTTTATATATTATATATATCCGAGTTATTTAGTATAAAATCTGATAAAAATTTGTTTAGTAATAATAGATAAAAATGTTGATATCAGGAGGACTATGAGAGGGCTTTGGAGGAGAGGCGTGCTGCGTCTTCTGATGATGGCAGCACTCAGGTAGACCCGAACGAGGTCTATCTACAGGTCGTCGGCAATAAGAAGGGTCGACGCTATGGCCTTGGGTGCTTCGGGAAGACTCAGAAGGGCTGCAGTACTTCTTCCACCTCCACCTCCGATATTCGACAGGTTCAGACGCAGCTCGAGGCCCAGCAGACGCAGCTTGATCTAGCTAACCAGGAGATTCAGCGGCTACGCGAGGAGCAGGCGCTGCAGATTCAGCGATTGATGCGCGAGGAGAACGAGCAATCCGAGTTGGCGCTCCTTCACCAGATTGAGCTCGCTGTTGCCAGGGCCATGTCTCGTCAGTCTTCTACTCAGCCCCCCCTGATCCGGCCTTAGATAATGATGATAGTTGATTGATGGATAATTCATGATTCTTTTTTTAAATTCGATGGATGAATTGATTTTTAATTGTTTGATAATTTGTTTTCATTTTTAATTGTTGGATAATTTATTTTGATTTTTAATTACTGGATAATATTTCGTATAGTTTTGTTTATTATTTTAATTTAATTATTAATTAATATATCAAAATTTTTAATAATTTAAATTATTAATAAATAAAAATTTAAATTACATGCTGATGGGCCAAACAGCCAGTATTACTGGCAGTATGGCCGCCAGAAATACTGGCAGTTGCAAACCGCCAGGAATCCTGGCGGGCGGACATTACTAGCGGGTGACCTCCAGGAATTCTGACGTCCATATACTGTCGGATCATGCCATCAGGAAAACCGCCAGAATTCCTGGCGGGGACATTTTCCCGTCAGGACTCAAGTATCCTGACTACAAATATGCTGACGACCAAAAACCGTCAGGAGGCCGTCAGTATTCCTTATGCTGACGGCTTCCTGACGGATTTGGCCGTCAGCATACCCGGTTTTTTTTTTGTAGTGCTTCTCATTCGAATATGTAGCTCTATGTGTAAGATGTATTTTTGCACACCTTATTGCTATATTTGAACCAAAGCACATAGTTTTGTAAATAATAAAGTCGAATACATTCAATAGTTTAGAATGAAATTCGAAATTATTAATAAGCCAATCAAATAAATATCTTGTCCAAAGTAAATCTAATTCAAAAAAATATCAAACTCCATATTCTCAATAAAATGAGGCAATCATGCCTTCACAAATATCTTGAAATATAAGTAAATAGATGAAGTAGATCACTCAAAATTAGGAACATCAAGTGATTGAGCAAGGTTCTTGTTGCCGTTGAAGTCCAAAATCGTGAGGTTGACATCAGCGTCAAGATCTCCATTTTCCACATAGTGAGTCTCTTGTTCTTTAAACTCTCTAAGTTTCTTGTAGATGGCTTCCACCTTATCACTTGCATGGCAGTTTTGGTACCAATGCCCAGTATCATCACATCTATAGGAAGGTTCTTTGATGGGTTCTCGTGTGGTGCTTTGGTTTTATAACCACCAGGCCCAATATTACCATGGCCACTTGGGGCGCTACCACCATCTTTGCGCCATACGTGGGGAGAGCCTCCACGGCCCCTACCACGGCCTCTACTGCAACCCCCATGGCCCCTGCCTTGTGGTGCATAATTACCACTTTGAGGGGGAATAACACATCCAGTCCCCTTTGCTTTGGGGTTCTTCCCACTATTCGCTTGACCATAATTAGTTTCGGGAATTTTCTTTGTCTCGGCAGGTCTAGCATTATTTTTCAAGAGAACCTGATCATGCCTCTCAACTACTTGCATTATATTAATCAACTTATTAAAAGTTGTAATCCTTTTGTTATCATACTCGAGCCTTTACTGGTTCGCTAGTATAAGTGCTGAAGTAGGAAAAGTGGATAGAGTTTTTTGTATCATATCATCTTCCGTGATTTGTTTTCCACAGAAGGTATGACGTGTTTTTAAACCCAACATGTCCTTGTTGAAGTCATTGACCCTCTTATAGTCAAGTAAGCGGATTTCATTCCACTGAACGGTCAAATCTGGAAGCAAAGTGTCATGTATGTTTCCAAAACATTCCTTGAGGGCATCCCACAGTTCTTTGGGTGTCTTCAACTGAATGTACTCCCAGCGTAAGCTTGGGTCAATATGACGCCGCAAAAATATTAGGGCATTTACTTTAATTTTATCAGACGGTTCTTTGTCTGTTGGATCGGTGGATGGTATGATCGTGGATGTAAAATCCTTTCCCATGAAAGTAGTTTCCACATCAGAAACCCAACGATGGTACTCAATTCCTTCTGAATCTAATATTTCAAATTCGGGACGAGTGGGTTCAACCATCTTATACAACAAGATTGGAGATATTTGAATTACGTAATTGTAATGATTTACAATTTTTTTCGAGAATATGAATTAGATTTTAAAATCATAGGTCACATATCACGTTTTTCGATATTTTGTGAAATTACTTTGATCACATGATAAGTTTATATTATTTTATATTGCTCATGAGTTTTCATTAACACGAGAATACACACATATATACATATATATATATATATATATATATATATATATTATTAAACAATCCTCTAGAGAGAATTAATGAGTAAATAATATTGCAGTGTGATGTATTACTTAAAACAGGAACAAATGAAGTTATTAAAAATAAGAACAAAACAAGGATGGTCAAGTAGTACATGCAGCAGAATGGTCATGGTAATCATTTCTGCAAGTCCCCACCTGGGATCGAAACTGGAACGAGCAAACTCTATGTGGAATTAAATACGTGAATATATATAAATATAAACATATATAAATTTGACAGACAAACAGATAATGTACATAAATATAAATATATATAAACTTGACAGAACCTAAACAACATATATATATACTACGCAGAACTAGAGGTGTAAATGAGCCAAACAGTTCGTGAGCTATTCGCTGCCCAAATCGATAAAAGCTCGCTCGATCTCGTTTAATAAACGAGCAAACTCTAAATTCATGGTATTCGGCTCATTAGCTCGTGAGCGTGTTCGTTAGTGAGTTCGTATTAAACTCGTATAAATTAAACTAATAATTTGATTTTAATTATAATTTTTATACTTATTCATATGAAAAATATAGAAATATATATATAAATTTATTTGTTTACGTATTTTAGTAGGTGTATTATATACTTTAAAAAATATTTTATTTTATTTTTGTAATAAAGTAAAGAATAATTTATTAGTAATTAATATTTTTTGAACTCGTTTAGACTCGATTAAACTCGAAAAAGCTCGCGAGCCATCGATATGTTCGTTAAAAAAAGTTCGAGTTCGAGCTCGATAATAAACGAGCAAATTTAAATTTTCTAAACTCGACTCGACTCGTTTACAGCCATACGCAGAACAGATATATATTACTACGCACAAAAGCACAGAAGCGACAAAACAGAAGAATTAACATAATTAAATCTATTACCAATACACCAATTAATACGCAGAATTCAAAAGCAGAATTTTTCTATATAACCAGATAGGGTTCCATTACAGAGCCCTATATAACACATGACATTCACCCCACCGTGCATTTATAAAAAAAGAAAGAAAAAATAAAAAGAAAAAATTGATTAAGGGCTCATATGAATGTCATGTCATTTATAGGGCTCCATAATGGAGCCCTATCTGGTTCTATAGAAGAACCGGTCAAAAGCATGTTCAAACGCATAAGTCTACGCAGAAATCATATATGCGACAAAACAGAAGAATTGGGCTCCATTACAGAACCCTATATAACACATGACATTCACCCCACCGTGCATTTATAAAAAAAGAAAGAAAAAATAAAAAGAAAAAATTGATTAAGGGCTCATATGAATGCCATGTCATTTATAGGGCTCCATTATTTGGTTCTATAGAAGAACTGGTCAAAAGCATGTTCAAACGCATAAGTCTACGCAGAAATCATATATGCGACAAAACAGAAGAATTAACAGAATTAAATTATATTATATTTTATGAATATTGAAGATAACTTGTAGAAAATTCTTTCTTGGGGCAAACATCCAATTCAAATCCAAGAGTTTCAACCCGATTATTCTTCCTTCTTCTTCTTTTTTTTTTTTTTTTTTTTGAGCGAGCAAATTCGTGATGATAATGACGGAGAGTGATTAGAATTCTCATTAATCAAGGAGCACTTTATATAGGGTATCAATTACACAATTACATAATTATATAAGGATAAATAATACCTAAATTACCCCTATTAATAATTTATTGACGAATGTACATTAATTATATTTTTTATTCGACAAGGACTAATCTTTTCATCCCTTTAGTATAATATATGCAAATAAAACCCAATGACAACGCTGGAGTGTAAATGAAGAAGTGTCTAAAGTGATCAATCCGTCTGGGAAAGCTCTCTGTTGAGATTCCATAAGAGAGCATTAATCAATCAACAATCAAATACTCTTAAAAAAAATATTCCCTTTTTTTTTTCCCTAATGCAAATCTCTCCCTCTCTCAAAATATATATATGTATTAAAATGACACTGCGAAAAAAGAAAAAAAAAAAGAAAAAAGAAAAAACGGAAGCTCTTCTCCTAGTTTGGAAGGCCCGGAGAACAATTAAAAAATGTACTAATATGTACACTTTTTCCATTTCAGGAATCCTAGTCGTAGTAGGCTTGTGGCGGCCCTTCCAGGCGAATGTAGTCATAAAGGACGCCGGTGAAAGGGCCTGTGGATCTTGCCTGCTTAAGATATATAGTGTTTCTCCCTTGGACGAGTTGAAATCCTGATATGTTAACACTGTATAGCCAGTACCTGCCATGAATGCCATGTCTTGCAATGGTATTATCTCTGCCTATTTGCCCTGTCGTAAAATGAGGGCGACGCCCATTGGGGTTGTTTATCCATACCTAACAACAAGAATACATTATTCTCTTTTAAACACCTTAAATTGCGAAATTGATCTTACTAAACTACTCAACTGATTAGATCTGTGACACATGTAAATGTTCACACTACTCAACTATGCTATTCAATTATATCAAAATTAAACTACAAAACATGAAAATACAAAATCTAATAGACATGGTGATTTATGGGCCGAATCGACCATAAGTGCATTGAATGGTCAAAGACCAAAATTTTTTAGAATTGCTGTAGATTTTAGAGAAATACTTGGATTAATTAGTTTTGGAGATTAAGTTCACATACTTGTATTTCGGCTAAGTTAGCAGATGCCAATGCCAGCCTCAACGTATAAGCCCCTGTCCTGCTGACATTTCTTGCATCAAACGAAATTCTCCATATCGTTGGTGTATATTTATTATTGTTGACATTCCTGGACAATAATAGTTACATAATCAATTAAGAAATTCATTAAACTTGCACATGAAACAGATATTAGAAGCTTGAAAAAGAAAAAAAAAAAAGTATTACCTATTTACATGGGCAAAGAACCAGTCTTTACGATAATCACTGACCCCAACGGTGTAGACTAGATCTTGAGTTGGATATAAACCCGTATATCGATCCCATAAACCGTATTGCCTATACCTGGATCACAACATTTTTATTAGTAACCAGTAAGATTTTCTGATTCCCCATAATTGTCAGAGTAGACAATTTTGTTAGTATTATAAAGTTAGAGCTTACTTTTCTGTATGGTTGATGAACAGCTTGTTAACAAGGGAAGAGGAGGGATCAGGTATGTAAAATTCAGCTGCGGTACGATCAGGGATCCCGATTTCCCAGAGCGTTGGTCCGTTTCTTGGAGGATCGTATACAAGATCGCCTATTTCAACCCGGCTTCCTGGAAAATTGCATATATTGTTTTTCGGGTCAAAAGTGATCAAGGAAGTGCTTTTTGCGAAAATTTCTGCTTTTTGATAACAGAATCGAAAATTGGTAGTGTTATCAAATAGAAGTGAAGAGATGAATTAAGTTAAAAGGATGGCAGTGTTTGATGAATAAGTTGAAAAGGTCAGAATCATTAATCTAAAGCAACATTCCATATATTATGTTTAAGTTATATGCAAATGTTGAGATTTAGACGGGACCTGATTGGATTATAATGTCGACATCGCGCTTGTAGTCTCCTATGACCCCTGGCACCCAAGCGTACAAGTTATAAGTGTCCGCTCGAACACTACTTATCTTGAAGTGCCCTGCTTCATTAGTTTGTGTCCAAAATTGGTAGCCCTGAAAACAAAAGTAAGATGTAACTAAGCATATGTAAGCTCAAAACCTAGGAATATTTTGGAGAAAGATATGAATAAACCTTGGAATCATCTTGCCAAGATCCGACATGTCCCGGTGGAGCCAATCCAACATATGCTGATTTTGCCGGTATAAGTTCCCTATTCAAGTACCGGTCACGGACTAATAATCGACCACTTATGGTGCCACGTTGATTGGCACGAGGAAAATCTGTTGATGATGGGAAATCGTATGGCCATTTTTGGGTCTCTTCTAACATCTGATTGGTAAAAGTACAAAGTTGTCATTATAGGAGATATAGACAGATTTGAAGGCTATTATGATACCATTTCATCACAATGTTACAAGAAAACGACCTGCTTTTTAGCATCTTCCCACAACCCAGTTGAACTATCGCTCGAATCTGTGTTAAGGTACATGAAAACAGGGCCAAAGACCTTCTTCCATGGCTCTCCGTTGCGCAATCTAACTCCGAACGCTGGACCAGCATAATGCCCACTAAAGAATACCTGTCAACAAAAAATTGTTTAAGAAAACTATGTACTACCTGAATTAAGAATGTTGGCAAAAACTTCTACTTTTGGAAGGAGTGATTTTATTGTAGCGGAAGCAAAAGTAGATAAGAATCAGAAGTTGCTATATTTTTGGTCAAAGTCAAACTAGAAGCAAATCAGAATTCTAAAGCAACTATCCCTCTTTGCAAACACTAAAATGCAAAAAAAAAAAAAAATAAATAAAAAAAATCTGGCTAAGTCCTAAGAATCACCGTTTTTTAGTAATTGCAAACACACCCTTAGCCTTTAACAGAATGTTGATCAGATTTTCTTCTTATGACAGAATGTCCATATAACAATTATTTTTCAAAACATCGTAAGTAGACTTAAGGTTGTACTCACAGCTAATGAAGTTGGACCGGCATGGGAGGTGAGATCTGGTTTGACAGGTCCACCGGCTCGGAACTCATCACTTGGCGTTATCACCCAAAATCCCACCTTTGGGTCGGAGCTAATCCAGCCATGGACATGATTATCCTTGTTATCACACGAGTACTCATACTTGTCATCAACCTGAATATGGTTTCCATGCACAAATTAGTAAACATGTATTATTATTTTTGAATAAATTAGAGATATATAATAATCACAAAGCCAAACGGCTAGCTGATCAAGTTGATCACAAGACGATCAACATGGCAACAAAGGCCTCATTTTAACATACACGAAACGCGTATATAGTAAATACACGATATCACATACAAATATCTTAGATACATTGACCAACAATGGTTCAGATATTGTACAAAGAATCTATTTACCTCTCCTACGAGTCTTGGATTGTCGGCATTTGTTATCAAAACAGCTTCTTTGTAATCAAGAACATGCCCGGCTTTCCTATCATTGTCTGTCGGCATGACCCTTTGAATATCGTCCGATATAGCCATGTAATGAAACCTAATCATGTAATTCCATCACCAAACATTATGTGTTCAGAATTTATGAGATGAAATGATTTTTATCATTAATTTCACACATGACAAATACAAAATGCCTACATATATAATTAGGATAAGCTGTAAGCCTTACTTGTCCTGGTGAAGCTTGAAGGCAATTCTTGCTTCGTCTATGTTTAGATCAGGCCACCCTTCCAAGTGCTCGAATATTGTGTACGAGTAAAAACCCGAAACTCCACGCCGGACAATAAACCTGTAAAAAAGTAATCAAAATGATCAATTTCGTCACGCTCCATTTTCAACATGATAGTTAATTTTGTGTGATATAATTGTTAAACTATAGATAAGGACGAACACACACAATTATAAACAGGTATTACATAGAGAAATGACACGATAGGGCGAATTGTAAATTTAGTTAAAATCAGGGGCAGATCTACAGCCACGACCACCCCAAACCCTACTACTATATAGAACTTTGTGTCTAGTATGGTTAGATATAAATTGGCCTCTTGCCTTTACCACAATTATTTTTGCTTCTTAATACGCAGCCACCACAAACTTAAGAACCTGGATCCACCCCAAGTTAAAATTACCTTTATTGTTATACATATGCTCAAATTAGACAGATAACATGAAAACACTATAATGCTACACGGACATGACAGGGTGATATAATTTACCAACCCTAGCTAGCAAGAATATGTATAAGTCCATATGTAAACACACCTTTTGTCGATATTGAGAGGTACGGCATTTTCACCACCGGACACATTCCACGTCTTTGTGAATGAAACTTCAGTATGATCTTTGGTTTCTGCTATAACCCTGAAGTTTGTACTTTGAAGCCTGCACCACATACAGGGGAGCAAAAAGAGAAGGTGATCTTAATATGAATAATATGTTTTGAGTAATAAAATTGGTGTTTTGAAACCAGAAAGGTTAAGAATTTGAGATCTTACGTGTCGAAAAAGCTTTTGCCATTCTCAGGCCTACTCCACACAATGTCCCAATAACTGCATTGCAGAATCAATAAGTGAAAGTGGCTTACAAGTACTTAAGTTCTACATTCTGAAGCTTATTTTGCTCACCCTCTTTGATTTTCCTTGTTTTGGTATTCAAGGACATTGTCAATCTCTTTGTATCCAATGCCTGAAATATAGCCACTTGGCTGTAACAAAGTGAGTTTAACGATGCCGTTATCCATCTCGACCTGCAAAAATATTTCATTATCAAATTTCAAGATTCATAATGTGATCATACTTTTTGTTTTCTTTTAATCAACTTAAAAAATCGTATCTCATCTAATCTCATCTTACATGGTTTTCCATTACATGTAGCTTGACTGGAGGAGATGACTCTTGGTTACTCTGTGGACTCCCCCTGCATTAGGCAAGATAATAATACTATAAAACATTAGTGATTTTTTAATTAGCGTAAACATGTCCAGTCTATTTAATTAATTTGTGAATTTTAAAGATACTTAAGTTTGATGTATCACAGTAAAAATCAGATACCGTTTAAAAGCATGTGCCTACCAGTGAGACAAACGCCCACCCGCAAGTTGAAGAGTTTTGTACGTTTATTGAAATTTGAATCCATAATTCTTTTGTGTCTAAAAAACTCGGTTCATGTAATTTCTGTTTTGATTAACTTGGTTTTTAGTTTTGGTATTTAAGCTAGTTGTTTAGCAATAACGCTACCTCTTTTTATTTTTATTTTATATACTATAGGATCTTTTTAGAAAAAACAATATAAAAATAAAACTTAAAGAAATATAAGTATTATTACATTGCATTGTCACATTACGTAAAAGGTTCCATCACACATCACACATAAGAAAATCTGATTTAAAAAGAGAGAGAGAGAATCGCACAGCAAGTAAATTGTACTTGTCTTGTCATGGTGTGTGCTCCTATTTATTTTCCTATCTATCTGTTAATAGATTTTACAATCGCATATATATATATAAGATACTTGTAAAAAATTCACAAAAAAAATATAAGATACTTATAATGTCAAAATAAAAAATGATAATATACAAATATCTATTCAACAATTGGAAAACTCCACCAAGTGAAGATTTGTGCACACTATAAAAGTTCTCCCAATAAATAAATAAATAAATATATATATATATTCTATTGAATATGTAGTTGAGGGCATGATGTAGTTGAGGACATGATGATAAATATATTTCCTTTTTTAAATTCACGCTCGCGTTGGGTTTATGCAAGGGTTTGTGCCAATAGGGGCAGAAGTAGGCCGCCCCCAAAGTCCGATGGGCCACAAATAATATATGGACTGGGCTAAGAAGGAAAGTAGTAAGTTTTTCTGTAATGTATTTTACTTTGTGTTCTTTTTGAGAAAACTAGTATATATATAAATTAGTTTTTGATTTCTAAGTCCAGATATATTGTTGACGCCTATGTGAAATTATATGTGTAAAACACATTAGAAGAAAAATTAATTTACCAACAGAAGAAATTGTAGGTAGGTAATATAACAAACCTACATAATATATTAAAATTATCGTAGGTAGTATCGTTGTAACTTGATTACCAATAAAATACGAAACTCTTAGTAAATACCTACCATAGAAAAGTTTTTTAAAAAATGGTGATTTGCTAGAAAGTTGTAGGTAAAGTTTACCATAATATATATATTTTTTTCGATATTGTATTGGTAACCTGTAAGTGGCAAAATATTACGGTTGCAAATGTAGACTGGAATTCTTTAGTGACAGTAATACCAGTTTGACTTTGTGGGGCTAAAGTATAAATACTGTATGTGAAATTAAGTAAATTAAATAATTGATACTATCCACAACCAATTGAATAGAGGGGCAGGTTTCAATTGTCATGAACTTCTCCACAATTAGGATTAGTTATGGAAAAGTCGTGTTTCAAGAAAAGAAATAAGGGTACTTATGAGTGGTTGGACGCCTACTTTCAACTTCTTGACCAATACTACAATTGCACAATATAAGGACATAACCTCCTATTTTCATAATAATAAATTATTATTATTATTATTATTATTATTATTATTATTACTATTATTAATTGTCTTGATGCAACATGTTAAAGCAGCATATGTTTGTTAGATGAAGAGAAAAAAACCTTTCTGCGTGGATCTTGGTAGCAGCATCAAAAAGCGAGAGGAAACAAAATATGATCGCGAGCCATCTTAGTAGCGAACGAATTTGACCCATCTCCATGTTTGCCACCATCAACCGATCTGCACAATATATAAACAACAATGTAGCATATATAAACCACATCCAATAATTTATATATATTTAAACGGAAAAATCGTTTTTGATAACACATTAATAACAAAACAAACTTTTACGTGTATATATCGCTACATACTTCCATTCAATGAATGGATAGCATATCGATTACAAACTCTGAGAAAATAGATGATTAAATCATATATATATATATATATATATATATATATATATATATATATATATAAAGGGAAAAAGAATACCCCTGGGACGAAGAACAAATGCTATCCAAAATATCATGAGCTTGTCTCTATATGAAAGTCTCTTAATAATTATAAGTTGGGTTTATAATTTGGTTGCTAAAGCTTTCTCTAGCTAGCTTGCAAAGTCGATGATGGAGCAGTTCAAATTATTGCACTAAACCTATCTTTTAATCCTAGTAAGAATGCACAACTATAAATCCAAGCTCCACAAGGTTAGTTATGACTAATTAATACATACGTCTTTCAAGTTTTCCATATATATATACATAACCTAAAGATAGTGAGGTGGTAAACGAAATCCAACCAAGACTAAAACATTGACTATTGGGGTTTTAACTTTTATTAGGTATTTAGGTACATTGACGGTTGAAAAACATATTATGTGAGCATCCTTGATGCTGTTAAAGAGGTTGTCTGTTGCCCTCATAATTGTGAGTTTATACCTAATAAAATCCCAAACCTATAAATCTAGTTATTTGTTATATTTTTATTTTATTTTTCAAATTTGAGCTTATAAATTGGTTTTATAATAGAAATAAAAAAAAATATTCTCAACCGGCACTAGTGGAAAAAAGTCGATTTGAGGCGGCGCATAAGTGACGGTTCAACGAGAAACCGCTGCAAAAGGTGCAAAGGTAGCGCTTGTTTGACAAGAACCGTCGCTTATGAAAAAAAAATAAAAAAAAATCGAGTCCGGGTGGCGGTTATTGAATTGCAACCGCCACCAATAACATTAAAAGCCGCGGTTCCTTCAAAACCGACACTTAAAAAAAAATCGGGCGGCGGTCCAAGGGGGAAGCGTCACTTAAAACTAGTCGGGCGGCGGTTCTTAAAAAGTAACCGCCACCTATAAAGCGCATCGAATTCTATAATCGGGCTGCGCTTAGTGGGAGAACCGGCACCAATACATCCCGACACTTTTGGCCGCGCTTCCCACGAAGAACAGTCGCTTATAATGGCACATTAGACGCGCTTCAGACACAACCGTCGCTTATAATCGAAAAATATCATAATCCCGCAGCCCCAAATTAGACATTCAAAAACTGCCGGAAAGCTTGAAATTTCTTCTCGAAAATTTTCCAAACATTCGTTCACTTATCCATTGAATTTAYTTGGCCTTTGAAATCGAAGCTTAAATTTACACCTACAATTACTGAACGTGAAGCTGATGATGGCGAGGAACTTTCGTCGATTGTGCAAGTTTACTGAACCACTCGAAGGGTTAACATGTTTGCACTTTGCGGCTATGAAGGGAAATATTCAGATTTGCAGGTTTTTGATCGAGAACGTGAAGCTCGATGTTGATTTCAAATGCCATAGGAGTATTTATTTCTTCTTCTTCTTCGTTTATTTCGTTTAATGTCAATTTTAATTAATTTTGGTTTTTATCTTTTTTTTTTAATTGCTGCTTAGGGGATACTCCTCTGCTATTTGCTGCTAGTGCTGGCCATTTTAAGGTGGCAAAATATCTCATAATCCGAGGTGCTGATGTAAAAATGAGTGATTCTAATAGATGCACTTGCTTGCATATGGCCGCTAATTTAGGTTGTTCGTCTTATGCTATTTTTTCAATTTTATTTTTATTTTTAAAATTATGCAATTAATGGTGATTCTGTTTGTAGGAGACAGAGAGATTATGCAATTGTTGTTGTTGAAAGGCGCTGATATAGAGGCACACTCCGTGAGCGGGACCCCTCTGCAATGTGCGACGGCGTGTGGAACTGGAAATATCGAGTCTATCAGGTTTCTGTTATGTCGTCGTGCTATTCTAAGCAAATGTGTAGGTGTAAATTGTGTGTGTGTGTTTGTGTGTTTGGGGGTAAAATGATTAAGGTTCACTGAAACGGTTGTTTTGAAGCCAAATGCAGTTTCTCCACTATCTGTTCCCCCTCTGGTTTTAGCGATTAAGGACGGGTCATCTGAATTCCTGGAGCTGCTGTTAGAGGTATGTGAATTCATCTTAATTATTTTTTTGTTTTTGAAAATTGATTGTTTGTTCTAATAATCCAAGTTCATGGATGTTTACTCTAAACGCAATCAGAATAGATATTAGTTATTCATGAACACGAATCACGGGTTATACTTGGTTGAAGAATATTTATTGAATGAAGTTTCACTTCCATCCCTCCTGCTATTTATTGCGGTATTTTCTAGTATGGAAAATTTTAAAATCACAACAACGCTCATAGAAAGCGCTTATTTATTTGAATAAAAGGCATAATAGCCTAGAAAACTGACACTAAAGAAAGCTAAACAATGACACCACCGCCATTGATCTAAACAAAACAAAAAAAAAGGCCGTAGAGCCATAAATAGCCTTTTTATCAGCTAAGTTTTGGTCTTTCTGCATTTATTGCAGTTATATGAATGTGTACATGTCTGAAAACCTATTTAATCTTATATGTCGATTAGTAGGATTAGTTATATGTATTGAATTTCTTATCGGGGGAGGGGRAAAATGAAAAAGAAGAGAAAGCTGTTAAGCCAACAAATGCATTTTTATATGCTTTTTTTTTTTCCTTTTTAATTTCTCTTTATTTTTCCACCAATTATTCTAATGTTTTGGTAGGTGGGATTTTGTTATTAAAAAAAAAAACCACTTTTTTTCCTGGATTTTCTGGTGTTGGAGAAAGTTGGTGGTAAGGGAAGAAAATGGAGGCTATGGAGGAATGCATCCGGCGGGATAACCACCACGAAAGGCGGAAAAAGTGGCGGCGATGTGGCGAAGATGGGATCAGAGGCTTCTTCTTACATTTACGACACTGAAATGGCCGCTGCTCTTGCTGCTTTGGCCAAAGCCTCACCCAAGGACTTCATGGTGGTCCGGCGAGAATGGGCCGTCGTTTGAATTCAGACAGTTTTTCGTGCTTTTCTGGTAATTTTTAGTCTTTTCCTTAGTTTTTTTTTTTTAAATACTGTTTTTGTAACTTTGGTTTTTATTGTAAAACTGCTCCTCAATTATCAGTTGGTATACAAGTATATTAATTTGCAAATTGTTGATTGAAAAAAAAAAGATTCTTGTTTTTGGCATATGTTATTTATAAAAATAAAAAAACCAAGCCTATGATGTTTTGTTTAATTTTGTTTTTTCCTTTGGATATATATCGTTAGTAAGAACTAATTGATCATGCAATAATTAATAACCGAATATTTTTAGGCGAGACGGGCTTTGAGGGCCTTGAAAGCATTGGTCCGACTACAAGCTATCGTTCGCGGACGTCTTGCAATAATCTTAGATGATTTCTTGCTTGAAATTTTTAAACCACGGCAGCATGAGCAAGATGCATAACTCTTATTTGCTTTCTGGTGACAAAAAAGGCCGTGCTGAATATGTTGCATCTGCTGTGGGTATTCCAAGGGAAAGGGTGAGATAATTAAAAATAAAATAAAAAATCTGCACTTAGGAATTTTTTATTTTGAGTTTTTATTATTAAAAAATAAACACAAAAAACTCAAGCTCTATATTCCAAACAAAGTTTTAAATCTTCCCATCTCTGTAAATACACCTGGAGGTTGAGAAGAGTGATGCTGAAATTCAGGTATACACCCATCTCTGTAGAACTTTTGATCATGTGCTCTCTTCTGTTAGGAGTTGTTTGAGTATATATATATTTTGATATAGAGCTCAGTAACTTGTTTTTAATTGCTACAGGCAGAAGGTGTGTACAATCAGAGGCTTCAGAATTTGGCTCTTACTATTGACAAGGTAATTTATTTTTTCTCCCAAAACTTTCTCGCGATTCGTTCTTGAGTTCCTAAAAGACCCTCAAAAGTAACCTAACAGAATATAATCTATAGAAATCGGATAAATTAGTAGTGAGCTTATAAAAAATTCTAATTTTGTGAACGCATGCAGGTAAGGTATGTAATGAGATGTGTTCTCGGCGACCCAAAGAATGCCCCGCCTCCACTGGAGAGGCTGATACYTGAAGCAGCAGCTTCTTATATCTGGAAAGGGGAGGGCTCATTCGTTTTTATCTGCCCTTTTCTATTTCTTTTATCTCAAGTTTTAGTAGAAGAATGATTGCTGAGAATATGAGTATTTATTTATTTATGTAGTTATGATATGTGGTTACCTCGCTGGATGCCGCTCATCAAAGGAGAAGGTTCAGCTTGTTCTTCAGTTTAGGTTTGTGATAAGGTTTCTCATGCTGGTTTGGGTCGGTTTGTTAAAACTGATTATGCAACATTCATCTTACGTTAATCATACACAGATCTTACCATCCACAAGCTATTTGCTACTCGGGCTGATTTGCATCGCACGGTCTATTTGCTTGCAAAAGTAAATGTATCTAATTATTAGTTCTCTTTCCTGTCTCAACACATTTTATTTTATAAACAAATTCATTTGAAATAGGAGTAACAATCTAATRATGAGTCTTTCCAAGCGATAGAACTCGTGCTTTTTGATGCCATGACAAAAGCTAATGATGTTCTTCAGATTTCATCCTACAGTGATGAACTGGCTCAATACTGGAAGGTTTGCTTAAGATTGTGTTGTTTGACCTTAACTTATGAACTTTTATTCCGGGTCCTTAGATTATCCTTAMGATTTCTTTTCGTATTTCAAATATGAATTTTATATTTTTAACTCAGTTTTTGTTGGATATAGCACAGGGTGATTACTTGGAGTGTCGAAAGAGAGTAGCAGAAAAAGGGCACTCCGCCAGTCATGCAAGGCGGCTCAGCCGGGATCCTTCAATTTATTTATTTATTTTTATTTATTTAATTGATAATGTGATTTATTTATTTACTTAAATTGGATGTGCACAGGCTAACCTTACTCGTTCAAATCATATCATGTGGACTATGGGTGACGATTTCCAGTATGGATACGCACAGACATGGTTTCGGAATATGACAAGCTCATACATTATGTGAATCGAGTTAGTATGCTTATTGCTAAAATATTCTTCTTATAGTGTCTTTATCATGTTTTTTTGTAATATTTAAATATATGACCTACTTGCAGGATGGTTGTATCAATGCCTTGTATTCGACTCTGTCTATATACACTGATGCCAAACATGTTTCAAACGAGCCCTGGCCTCTAAAACCGATCACTACTTTCTGTGAGTTGGATATTTTTTTTATAATAATTCAAGAAAATGCTTTTTTTCCTTAAAATGCTGTAATAATGAAGCGAGTTGTTATCAGATACGCAGACGGTGCAAATGCGTACTGGACCGGGTATTTCACTAGTAGGCCGTCCATAAAAGGTTATGTCGGAATGATGAGTGGCTACTATTTGGTATGTCATGAAACTTTTTTTAAAAATGAATTAGTTTTCATGAAGATGGCCGTGAAATCATTTTTTACCTTGGTTGCCATATTTATGAGTGTATCTTGTTATCTTTATAACCACATGTCCCATGGAAAATGTATGTTGACGATGTTTTGTTTTTTTAGGCGATAGTGATTTAACTTGCTCATACATTTTCTTCTATATCAATTGAAAAGCTTTATACGTGTATTATATATATTTTAAATATCAGTGTCCTTTAAAATTATGGGGGAGCTCAAGAACATGATGTTTCGAATTATTGTGGGCTTTATTGTGCTTATTAGGCAATATATGGCCTTTAGGAAATTTTTATGCTATAAAATAGAGAACAAATATGCATCCATTTGTTTTAAGAAAATTTTAAACTCTATATTTGTTGTAATTCTGCTAAAGTTTTCACGTATTATTTCTAAAGGCTGCTGAGAGATTTTATGAGAGCTGAAATTTGAGACACCTTGATTTGACCTGCACTTAGTGGATTGTAAGAAATACATTTGCTGCCATGCGTGACACAGCTGCTACCATTGTAATTCAAAAATATTTCCGATGCTGGCATTTCAGGAGTGCATATATGCAATATTATTTGGCTTATGTTCTCATACAATCTTGTATCCGTGGTTTCTCAACACGTCAGGTGTTTTCATATAGAAAGGGAGAGGGAGACAGAGCTGCCACTCTTATCCAGGTAAATATTTGTATTTTTGTTATGTGCTTTCAGGGTTTCTGTTGTACGGTTGTACCTGTTATAAATATTAAAACATTCTTCTATAATGTTTTTGTGGTCCACTATCTTTGGAACTCTATTTATYGAAACCTACTAAGTTTCAGAACTCACTAATTTTCCTGGACACTGGGTTTTTCATTCTTTTAGCTATAGGAGAATTGTACTATGATTCGTTTTTTTGACTATTACCTTTTTTTTTCATCTTTGTGCAAGATAAATGTAAATGGTCTAGTTTTTTAATTACGCATTTTAGTTGTAAAAGAAGCTTAATTGGATAATATGATTTTGTGGAATTTTTCACTTTTATTTGATGAGTATAGTATATAGATGCAAAATGTTTTGTAGTAGTTTACTGGAGGTTATATTTGATGTGGAGTTGTTTCACAAAATGACAAAAAGATAATAGATTTTTTGTGAAAAAGAGAATTATTGAGTCTCTTTAGTTTTTACTATCCTAGTTAGCGCAAATTATAGAGAATTTGGGATCACCGGACATGAGTAAAGTTAATTTTSAGTAAAGTTAGTTATTATTATGTCTTGTTCAATTAAGTTTGTTATGCTTATACCACATTGGGTACTGGGATTAAAATGCATGTTATAAATTCCTATTATTAGAGCTTATAGATTTTATCTTAAAAAATGTTCAGGTGTTTGGGTGAATAAGATGATAAATCTTTTAGAAGATGTTAATGACACTAATGACAATTTTGTAAATTAAATGGTCTAAATCAAAGGAGTTGTTAAATTGAAATCTAATTGAAAGATATTTTGGCCCATGATCTTGTTTTCTGCTCTGCACGAACAACACAATGTTATGTTCATCTAGCGCATTTATTGTTATAATGAGTTGGTTTCTATTTTCCAATCTTTTTGCTTTTTTACATGTTTGATCCCTGTATAGCGTTTAAGACTACAACCTTAGAAGTGCTTATTCGTGGTCGTGATAAACCTATTTTAGGACATATGTCTTTTTGCAATCAGGCTGGAGCCAATCCAAACAAGACTTGGATATCGAATTATAAATCATAATTCGTTAGTATTAATAAATCTAATATTTTGTTTCATGTTTTTAATTTAAGGATTGGATATCGAATCAAGATCCTTACTCACCGTTGGAGTTCGATGAGATTCGAAATGCGTTTGCAAGATACTTTATTGACGTTCTTCTAAATTCTTAATTGTAAGCATTTGTTGAGTATATTGATGAGATTGAATCGTATGGTGTGATATATTTGAATGATTTTTGTTCGATATTTATGACATTTGTTGTTGTTTGGATAATTTGTGTTTGTTATTAATATTTTGGTTTGTTTGGTTTGTGTATTTGCTATGAAACAAATAATTTGCAGGAATTATAATAAATTTCTGGAATTTCAGATTTGGTGAAATTTTGGTGCAGAAAGCAGGGAAAAAATAAATAAAAAAAAACAACAAAGTTGGCGGTTCTAACAAGAACCGCCGCTAAAACTTTGCACTTTAAGTGACGCTTCGAAATAGGAAGCGCCGCCCCGTCCTCGTATTATTGGTGACGCTTGGTTGGAGGTAAGCGTCACCCGGATTCGGTTATAAGCGGCGGTTCTTAATAAGAACCGCTGCCCGGTTTAGGTTATAAGCGGCGGTTCTAAGATACAAACCGCCACCCCGTTCTGTTTTTTGCGTCGGTTTGAACCGATTTTCAATAGTTTTGGTAGCGGTTCGAACTAAGAACCGCCACCCGGCGCCTATTTTAAGCAGCGGTTTGAACCGTCGCCCGGTTTTTTTTACTTTAAGCGTCGGTCGTATTAGAGGCGGTTCAGAACCGCCTCTAAAGGCCTATTTGAACCGCCTCTAATCGACTTTTTTCCACTAGTGCGGTCTTCAGGTGACTCGTACCTACGACCTAAGTCACAAATAATGCACATTGAAACAACTTGCTGAAACAACCTGCTACGGGAAGTTTCAACTCAAATTGTGGAGTACATGAAACTCCAAGCCTCAACCCTATGATTTTAGAAATAATATAATTGTATAATATTGCAAAATAACCAATCCTAGCCTTTAAAGAAGGATAACAAAGCAAATGATTGTGAGAGAAAACCTATGAGTTACAGGCAAGATTCGAAAAGGCGTAAGGCGAAGATACTAAGTTTCAAATCTTGAAAGTCTAGGTGAGTCTAGACGAAGTTTAAGCCTAAAAAAGTAGTTTCAATTTTTTGATTATATATATATATATATATATATACACACACACACACACATATATATATTTATGTGTCTGTGTGTGTAAATGTTAGCACAATAATACACTACAAAAAAAATCGGCCAATGCCAAGTAAGCTGCCGTCAGGATTCCTAATTTATTTTGGATTTACCAATAGATTTTACGGCCGTCGGTAATTAAATAAATAAATAAAGAATGTCGACAAATCTGATGCCCTTCGGCAATTAAATAAATAAAATATTATATATTACCGACGGACATGAAAGCCGTCGGTAAATGTATTTTTATTTTTTTAATATTATTATTATTAATTGGAATAAATGAACCTATTTTTTTTATTTATCCACATATTTACAAATACTTTAAAAAAATGCAAATGCATAATAAATTAAATAATATAAATATGAATCAGAATCAAATAAATTCGACAATAATAATTCAAAATGAATTCTACAAAAATAATCCAACATCTCGAGATCAATCTAATCAGCATGAGGGGGAGGGAGAGGGGGAGGCTGTACTCCCATCGCAGCCATCGCAGCCCTAATACGCTCAGGGGCGGATCTACACATTGCTTTGAGGGGGCCATGGCCTCCCCAAAATTTTCCAAAAACTTATAATACTATATAGGATTTTTTGTTTATTTCGTAATATATTTAATGGCCTCACCGGGTATATCAATAGTTGTGTTGGATTGAAACCTATAATATTGGCAACAATTACATGGTTTAACTCCTAGTGTCTTTTATTTTTCTTTTTTCCCACTTTTTATTTCTTGTTTCTCCTCTCTCTCTCTCTCTCTCTCTCCCTCTCTCTTTCTTTTTATTTTTATTTTCTCGCCTTTTTTCTTATTTCTTGTTTCCCCTCTCTCTCTTTCTTTTAATTTTTTTCCAATTTTCCTTTATTTTCCCCTTTCTTTTATTCCTATTTCTCTTCTCTCTCACTAATTAGCAAAAGCAATAACAAGTAAATATACTCCTCGTCAACATCATATTGTTTTTACAACACTTCATTTTTTTATATTTTATATGTGGCCTCCCCAAATATAAAATCTTGGATCCGCCCCTGAATACGCTCCTCAACCTGTCGCTGGAGTCACTACTCGCAATCCAACTGGATTTGCGCATGTGCCTCGTGCATCCTCTTCAACTCATCCTGAGACTCCAGCCGTATCCTCTGCAACTCCTCTTGATGCCTCAATTCAGCCTTCTCGAACTGCGTCTGCAGATGCACCAGACAATGATCAACCTGCTGGGATGACGCAGAGCTGGAGCTTGTATCGAACTCCTTGGCGAGAGATCCCGTCCCGAATCGTCAACCCTTCTTGGGCCTGACAACTGGGAGGTAGACGTCGTCCGATCGACAAATGTACCAGACTCCTGTGATGCAGCACTTCTGCTCTCCAAATTAGTTTGAACCTCTGTTTGATAGATAAAAGAAAATCGTTAATTATTTTCATGCATAATAATGACAAAAACAAAGCTAATATATAAATTAATTTGAGTTTAGAAATTAAATAAACTTATAGTTATCCGCTGAGATTTGGGGTCTGTAAATGAGCCGTCGCCTTTCTGATGTAAACTCAATAGAAGCTCGTACTCATTGAGTTCCCTACCTGTCTCCTTCCGCTGTAACAATTAATTTATTATTTTATCATATATATATATATATATATATATATATATATATATATATATATATATATATATATATATATATATAATTTGAGTTATAAATTTGTAAACATAAAACCGTATATTTAACTTACGATGTTATCTCATATGCGATTCGCGACTCGCCCCCGATACCCGCCTCTATACTTAGATATCCCAGTATCAGGACCCTCTGGTTCGCTCATCCTGTTTCTGCTAGCCCTCCGTGATCTCTCAACCTCCTCTTGCCTCGCCCACGCCTCCTGCCAAACCCTCCAGACCTGCTCGCCGATAGCAACCGGTATCTCTCCCTTGGCATCATACAATTGTCACCACTCAGTAAGACGGCTAGCCCAAGTATAAGACATCGACACGTAAAAGGCTTGACGCATAGCATCATCAGAATATCGCATGCGGTCCCAATAATATAAACTTTACAATAAAGTATATTTAAGACAACATAAAATAAGTAATTAGTTACACAAACGTAAACATTTGTAATGAAATAAATAAAGTTTGTATTTAATTTAAATACTTGGAACAGAGGCCACCACGTGTCACGATACTGCTGAGGAATATGCCTGTAACTCCATCCATCTGCGTGCACACGAGCCTCGAGGATCCGTCTAAGAATCGCAGGTAAATCTGTAGAGCTACACCGCACTCTAAAAACATATAAATTAAAATGAAATTTTTTAGAAGTTGCTTACAATTCATAACGATATAATTATTAATAAAATTATTAAATACTAATAATTACCTCAGACCGATGATATAAACAAGGATGTCTCCCCCTAGTCGACACGACTCATTATAAATAGGAGGGTTGTCCGGTACGGTCTCGCGAGGAGTAGGTCCATCTAGATATATGTCGTCTAAATGGTCGACCAAATCATAAGAGGAGATCGCCAAAACTGGTTGTGTCGACGAGTAGTCGAAACACCCATAACCCGAGGGACCAGATGATCCTGAACGACCACCTAATCCTAAACGACTAGCTATAGCAGTACTCTTCCCCCTCATCTAAACGACCTTGAACACATTGAAATTAAATTAAAAATAATTAAAATTAAAAATTTATATTACTTTTTAAATGTTAACTAATTATATAATATTATAATCTTAACTGACAGAAATTATAAATTAATCATCATTGTTTGTCTCTTCTTCGCTTATAAACTCATTTTCCATATCATCGACAAGTTCGGCATTGGCATCATTGACAAGTGGATCATTAAGTTGGAAATCAACATCCTCCAATTGGATTGCATCATGCGTTTCAGCAACATCCTCTTGAAACGATTGTTCAGGCATTCGCTCTTCTAAGAAATCTATTATTGATCTCGCCTTAATCTTACAAGCTGCCAACCAGTCGACCATGTCTCGTCTCAAACTCAGATACGGGCAATAATAAACTTGAGTAGCTTAGGCCGCAAGTACGAATGGCTCGTAACGATTGAATCTACGTTTATGATTAACATCGACAAGCTTATATTGAGAGTGCACTCTCGTGCCTATTGGAGTCAGATAAAACCACTCGCATTTGAACAAGAGTGTGCTTACAGACCCTGAATATTCAAGTTTAACAATCTCTACCAAACAACCGTAATAGTCATATTCATCTTCTCCATAAGTTGATCTTTTTATACAGACCCCAATGTTCGATGTAGATCGTTCTGATCCGTATGCAATCGTGTAAAATCTGTATCCATTTATCTTGCAGCCATTGAATGTGGTCACACAACGCGATGGACCGAACGCTAGACTTTTAATATAATTATTGGTTACACTATTCAAGGGATCCCAAACCTATAATATATTACGTAAAGTTACATTATATAAATACAAATACGTAATATATGTATATAAATAAACCTCACAAAGTTTGAATAGCGTAGTTTTCAAACCAAATGGGAAATTCATTTTCTAATTTTTCATTTAATTCTTCATCCGAAATGTTCGGTTGTTGGCGTTTAATGCCCTCCGTGAAAGGCTGTATATTTAACAAAATAAAATATTGTTATAATCAATTTCATCAAGTAATACATAAAATACTGTTTATAATCAATTACATCAAGTAATACGTAAAATATTATTTATAATCAATTATACCTGCTAAAATCCCCGAGTTCATCACAATTTAGTAATACGTATTTTCTCGCCGCATCAAACTCTTAATCTGACAACCGTTGTTTTCCTGCTACGGATTAGAAGGGTTCAACATAATTTTTTAATCCTAATGGAATCTCACCATCTTCGTCTCCATCATTCTGAACATCTTCATTATGCTTCAAATTTGTTCTTCCAGTGGAGACTTGATCTTCAAAGTAGTACAAACTAAAAGTTGACGCCACTTCAATTATATAAGCATTTTCTTTCGAGCCCTCGACACTTGATTTTTTCCTCACACTATTTTCAAGTTTACGAAGATATCTTTCGAAAGGATACATCCACCTATACTGCACTAAACCAAAAATTATTGCCTCATATGGTAAGCGGATCAACAAATACTCCATTGAGTCGAGAAAACTCGGGGGAAAGAGCTTCTCAAGTTGGCACAAGATCAGAGGAATATTTTTTTCCAAACGAGCCATATCACAAGTATCGATAACTCTTGCACTCAGGTCTTTGGTGAACAAACTCAAATCTGTTAGAGCTTTCCAAACCGGATTGAGTAGTAGTTCTCGAAAAGCAATTGGAATAATTATTTCATAAACACATGACAATCATGACACTTCATTCCATACAATCTCAATCCTTTCACATCGACGCAACGTCCCATTCTTGACGCGTACCCGTTTGAAAATTTAAGAGTCTTAACCCATTCACACAAAGTAAATTTTGACTTTTTATCGAGTGTGTAAGAAGCCGTAGGATACTTACCCGAGTCATCAGCTTGAAGCGATGGACGGAAACAATAGTCGTTCAGCTCATCTCTTGATCTCGGTGTATCTTTTGTCTTCCTCTTCACATTCATCACCGTGTTAAACATATTATCAAATACATTCTTCTCAATGTGCATAACATCTAAATTATGACGAATTAAATTTGTACTCTAGTACGGAAGATCCCAGAAAATACTTCATTTCTTCCAACCTCTCGTCTTTGCGATTTGAGCATTAACACGTTCTGCTTCTATCTAAGTGACTTTCAGAAGCCCAAGTCTATCTATCTCTACTCCTGAACGAATATTTGGCTGGGAAGCATCAACCTTCCTATTTTTTTGAAAGTTATTTTTTTGTCTTTTCGAAAGTGATGATCACATTCTAGAAACTTCCGGTGGTTATCAAACCAAGATTGTTTTATGCTAAATTTCAGAGTAAATGCAAAATATCGCTCCATGCAATATGGAGTATGCGGAAAAATGGGACAATTCGAAATTTAGTATCAAACTCTCTATTTGATCATAAATCCCAAACAGGTCTAAGGTACGTATTCTAGAAGGGAACAATTCAAACTTTAGTATCAAACTCTCTATTTGATACTAAATTGAATTAAACGAGTCGAAAATACCTATTGTTCTTACTATATTAATCATATAAGATTTAAAAACAACAATATTAACCAATCAATCACATGTATACAATATCAACAAACCATAACATATCTTAAACACAACATCCACATACCGATCACCACAACATTTCAAAACCACCATCCCCAACAATTTAAAACTTTTAAAACCACCATCATTTTTTAAAATAACCTTGAAAACCGTTATTGGAGGGACGAAACCTCCTGGTCGGCGCCGTACACCACGTCATCACCGACGTCTACCCAACCAATCACAACATCAATCAATCATAATGTATATAACCAAAAAACCATAACATACATTAAACACAACCGATCATCACGTCATTAAAAATCACCATCACATGAACTTTAAAAGATAATTGCATAATTGCACAATTGAACCCTAATTACAAATCAAACCCTACCTAGCCCTAATTTAATTCAAATGTATATAATCGAACCTAATTTATAAATAATTATAAATTAAACTCTAAAATAAACCTTAATTGCATAAATGAACTCTACATGAATAATAACGACCTAATTAGCCTTAATTTCATACAAATGTTTATAATTGAATCAAATTTATAAAAAAATTACAAATTAAACCCTAAAATAAAATTTAATTGCATAAATGGACCCTAAATCTAAAATCATTACAATTGCATAAATAAAGCCTGAATTCCTAAATTGAACCTCCAATTAAATTTCTCAAAACCTAATTTCTAAATTAAAATCAAATTAAATTTAAACACCAAATTAAAAAATAAATTACATTTTAATTTAAAGGCTAACATACCTTAATATGTGACGGTGACGGTTATCTGGCGGTGCTCCAGCGTGTGCTCCCTTCTCCCTTTTCTCCGGCGTGTGCTCTGGCTCTCTTCTCCTAATTCTTTATTTGGTTTTTTGGGCTTTCTTCGCGAATGAAACAGTCTGCAGACTGTGCTGCTGTTTAATTAAGTTTATCGACGAACATATTTCCTTCAGTAATTTCGACGGAAAAAAAAACTCGACATTCCCGATGGAAAGAATCCGTCAGTAAATGAAATCCGGCATTGCCAACTGCTACATTTTCGTCGACAAATAAAAATTTGATTATTTTTCAAAAAAGAAAATTGCCGACAGAAATTTTCTGTCGGCATATTGGGCGGGCTAAACTGCCGCCAACTTCCCGAGAACTTGCTGACGGACATTCTTATCGAGGGGCTCCGTCCGTCGGTAAGTCATCGTTAATTCTGGCCATCGGTAAGACCGGACTTTTACCGACGAGTGGCATTCCGTCGGTAATTTCCGTCATCATTTTCGTGTTCTTTTAACATTTATTTAATTTATTTTTTTTATAATTTTTATTTTAATCTTTTATTAGCGACTGGCATTTCTGTTTGTAACCCCACTTTTATTTTTTTAATTATCTTTTAATTACCGACAGAAATTACTCCGCTGGTAAATTAAAATTTTTAATATTTATTTATTTCATTTATTAATTATGATTTTATTTTATTAATATATATTATTATATAGTAATCTATATATTATTGAATATTAATTA
>BMAC01000350.1:561868-596876 GCA_014905375.1 Phtheirospermum japonicum
TAATATTTATTAAAAATACTAAAAGAATAATATTTAAAATGGTACATACAAATCGTAATATTATTTGTTTATTTAAGAAAAACTTTTCACAATAAATAAATCTTTCACACAAATCAAATTATTATTTGTTCTAATTATAGTAAGATTGGTTTTTACAATAAAGAGTTTTCTATTTTTTTATTTTTTTTACCGTTAGTCATGAAAATAGTTGTAGAGTATATCAAAATACCCTAAACTTGATGGAGAAACCTGTAGAAAATTGAGTTTGTGAAAATGAAAACATATAACATCCGCGTGTCACATATGAATATGTGATATAAATAAAGCACCGATAATTCCATTGAAAACACGGCACATCTAACTTGTATATATTATTTTATTATTAATTTTTTTTTCCTGCGTAAGACACTAATTTGTCCGTATAATGTGTGTAGCAATGTTTTATATTTGGATTAGATAAAAAGATTTAGAATATATTTAATATTTACTTTCCTAGGCGTAATAATTTATTATTATTACTTATTTTATCTTTTTTGTTTCCCCCTTATTTTTGGCGTAACAATAGTTTTTCATATATATTTTTAATCTTATATTCAATTATTTTTATTAGGATTAATTAAAGAAATCTAAGTTTATATTTTTTATATTTATTTCTTTTTGTAATAAGTTTATATTAGAAGAATAAAAGTAAGATATTGAATTAGGCAAAATATATTTAAATTAGGTAACTATAATATTAAAAATATATTAAATTAGGTAATTATAATAAAAAAAATTATAAATTAGGTAAATATTAGGCTCAGATGACACCAAAGCACCATAATTTTTTTCCAAAGCTAACGAAGTTTAAGCAGACACATAGGATAGAAGAATTTTGCATTAATATATAGGGGAGATATATATTATAAATGTATTTTTATATTCAATATATATTATATAATATTATAATTATATTTAAATTATAAAAATGTATTATAATATATATAATATAAATATAATATAATGTATATTATATATATATAATATTTATAATATAGTATATACATATATAATATATTTATATATATTATAATATAATATGAATATTTATAATAGATTTAATATATTATATATGTGGACATATTATAATTATATTATTTATTATATATATAATATAAGTATATATATATATATATATATATTTATAATGTTAGATATTTACTAGAAATCGAGTTAACCTAGGCAGTCATGGGTAGGCTTGGAGCGCGAGAGGTCGTGTGTTCGAATCTTCAGTTGTGATTAATGGGTGTTGGGTTTGGGGGTGGGATGGCACACCCCATACAATATTTTTAAGATCTAATTTACGTATGAACTACAATCCTTCGGTAATTTTTAATTTTTAAATAAAATTAATTACCGACGGAAAAATGTCTCTCGGTAATTTTTTTTTTTTAATTTATTAAGATTCATCGGTAAATACCGACGGAATTGGAGTCGTCGGTAATCCGTCGTTAAAATATCCGTTGGTAACTTTTTTACCGACGGATCATATCCGTCCGTAAATCCGTCGGTAACACCGTTACCGATGGCTTTGTAGTGACAATTATCCGTACAAATTGACTGACTATTACATTTAGTTAGCACAATACCAATTATTTGCTCATACGATTTGGTAACAAATAAACACCATCTTACATTCACGTTTCTCCAAAGCAGTATCGGATATAAGCAAAATCAGATTGGACTTATAATTTATATACATAGTTTAAATATTAACCTTAATGACTTTTTAGTTTGGATTTGAGGTATTATAAATTTATAAAATACTTTATTAGGGCCCATTTTATAAATAAATATAAAATATTTATCGATCATCGAAAAACCTTGCGCCTTTACACATCTAGTAGCATTGTCAAACGGGCCAGCCCGTCGCGGGCTGCCCAAAAACGGGACGGGGTGGGCCTGACCCTTTTTTCGCGGGATGGGAAAACTTAAATTCGCAGCCCGCCCGCGGGCCGGTCCGTTTTCATTTGTTTTTAACAAAATCTCATTTTTATGTTAAAGATTATAAAAAAAAAAAAATAAAAAAATACTATTATATATTTAAAGTATTATAGCTAGGGGTGAGTGGAACCGGGTACCCGACCATTTTCCTTGGAACCGGAACCGGTTGGAATTGGGTCCAAGAAAAGAGAACCGGTCCCGGAACCGGTACTAGCCGGGTCCAAAGTTTTTGGAACCGGTGGGTACCGATTCCAAAACCGGGTACCCGGTCTTTATTTGAGTTTTTTTTCTATAATAATAATTTGCTAAACTATGCATACTACATGCCATTAACACCCTAATATATTGTGGTATTGTCTAAAATAAAATGCACAATACATTAGTATTAGCTTTCTTCTATTTACCAAAACTAAGTCTACGATGTAGAAACAGATAGGCAACCCAATAATAAAAATAACTATGTATTATCCCCTCGAGCCAGCTGCTTACAGCCCACTGGAAACTGCTCCGCAGCACGCTCATGCAACCCTCGATCCACTCATTCCTCAACTGGGGTTATGAAGATTTCCCTCTCCTGCATAATCACCTTTTCCTCAACATGGAAATTCAGAAAATCCCGATGCAAACTCAGGTGGAAACTCACACCACTGGTCCAACACTTGAGGCTCAACTCGGGCATACCTAATAAAATTTCAAATTTCCGACGGTCGAAAAAAAAAATCCTACAGCCGAAATCTCTTTCAAGTGGCCGGCGGCAGCCACCTACTGCCCCAATTATTATTATTTATTTCAATTAATTTTTTCACAGTAAGGCTATTGCGATACAGCCGTATCATAGTTTTGGAGAAAACAATTAGAGACTTTAAATGTAGAACTAATTCACAAATGAACCTTCAACTTCTAGAACTTTTCGACAATTTCACAGTTGCGAATGGCCCAATTAGTTTAGAACCTTCCACTTCTAAAACCATAACAATGCATGTTTTGGTTTTGGTTCTAATTTTGCGTGGCCGATTTATCATGCTCACAACAAACAAACAAAAAAAAAACCATTTAGTCATAAACCTTACTGTAAACTTCACAAATAAATAAGAGACAAACAAAAAAGTACGTGACTCACTAAAAGCAAAGAAATTGAAAAAAAATATAGTTATCATCCTGGGTCCATGTAGGCAGCACAAATATGAAATTCATGAACTTTGATATGTTTGCAGCCATCAATGGAACCACAAAATCCCTCATCAACACTTAACAATTTAAAAGTGATGCGATAAAGAAAATAAAATAAAAATTAGAACTGCATATATTATCTAAACAACCAAGAAACTTAAACAAGTTCACAAAGTAAGTTTTACTATAGATAGTAAAAAAAAAATATTTTCAACAACAAGAATAAACTTATAGCACCAAACATGACAGCGCAGTCAATTGAAGTTTCAAGCAGAAAAAGAAAATAACAATCTCAAATTAGCCAATAAGCTAAGTTGAAATAAAAGTGCAGAATCCCAATGACCAAAAATAAAGTCACAAACGAGCAGACAATAGAGATTTTATTTTTCATGAAAATGAGAAAAATATTTAATAACGTGGAATTAATCATTTAATAAATTTTCCAATCCAACGTCATATGTCGTCTCGCTCCATCAACCTGAAATCGTTAAATATTTGGGATGAGCTACTAGTCCAGTGGGAACATATGTCTCATAAAATCACGATATGAAAAATATATTAACGAATAAAAAAAAACATCTTGAATATTTTTACGTGAATTCCACCACGGTATACGTACCCTATTACCCGAAGGCTATATAATCGCCCGAAGGCTAAATGGTCGCCCGAAGGCTATATAGTCCCCCGAAGGCTATACAGTCGACATCAAATGTCACATGTGGATTAATTAAATATTAATATACCATATAATGATTATACGAGACAAGAAAATAATTTTAGAAAATTTTCCCACCTTGAAATAGTATTGCGAATATGCGATGCTTTGCAAAATCCTTCCTAAATTTCTTGGTCTCCAAAATTACCGTCACCTAGAAAGGAGAAATGAAACCTGTCTAAAAACTACGTCAACACGGAAAAACAATACTTACTAATAAAGTCTACGTGTATATATATATATATATATATATCAAAAAATAAAATAAAAAATATTTGTGATAGTTATAAAGTTTTAAATTTAAAATAAAAAATTCAAATGATGCATTCTCAACCCGTATCTTATAGATGTCTAATATGTTTATTAATTATTGTAACTATTAAATAAGTTTATAACTTAATATTTATATTAAACTCGCTAATAATCTTATTTACATACTCGCAAAAATTTAATAGATGTCATATTCTCAACTCGTGTCTAATTTAGTTTATTAAATATTATTATTATTAAATAGTAAAATATTATTTACACACTTCAAAAAACTTAAAAGGTATCATCATACTCTCAACCCGTGTCTAATCTTCATTTATTAGTTATTATTAAATTATTTAATATATTAATATTTTGATTAAATTCGTTAAAAATTATTAGTTAAATAATTTGAAGATTTCAAATGATGTCATACTCTCAAGTATTTCATTGTACCAGTGTCAAATCAATATTTATTAATATTAATCATTATATAACTTTATATTTTATACTTAGATTGAATTCATTACTAATAATTAGCTACATACTTAGTTTATTGAAATAACTCGTAATTATTAGCTATAGAGAATAATTAAAATTCCAAAAATAAATTTATTTTAACTTTATTATAAATACAACTTATAAAATATTTACATAATTGATAATTTTTGTAATTAAAACTATTTCATACATAATTTGTCTTTTAATTAAAATAACTAATTTAGATTTTTTTTACTAATTATATATGACTTATTTATATTTTTTATTAGTAGAATAAAAGGAAAATATGAATTGACTAAAAAGAATATATTGAATTAGATAAGAATTAACTAAAAAAATATTAAATTTTCAAAATATAATAAAAATAGATTGAATTCGACAACTTTCAATAAAAATAAAACTATTAAATTAGGTATATATTAGGCTCGAATGACACATAAGCAACAAAAAATTTTATTTATCAAACAAAGCATGAGACATATAAGTTATGAGAATTTGAAATTAATATATATTCTACTTGTATTTATGGATTGATCTTGTTGCGGGAGTTATATACATAATAGATGTAGTAAAAGTAAAGCAGAAAAGTGTAAAAGTAAAGAAGAAAAGGTACGAGACAAGAGAGGGACAGAGAATGATTAGGGTTCCTATTAATCAGTGGGGCCTTTATATATGGCACCAATTATACAGTTTCATAATTACATAAGGCTAAAGAATACCTAAACTACCCTCATCAATAACATATTGACGAAAACACACTAATTGTATTTTTCCTTCAATACTCCCCCTTGTGCCAAGTCAAAGGGTGAAATGGTGTTTCATTGTTGCCTCGTTAAAACCTTGTCAAGTAACAAAACCCAATGGAAAAATTAAAACTTGGTCTAAGGAAAAATAGTACAACACACCTATGTTGAGACTCCCCCTAAAGTGTACACCCTTCTCTGATATGTACATCTATCAAGAGAACTTTGACAGTCTTCACTTCCTCAATTTACATGATTCTTGAGAAAGTGCATAATTGTTGGTTGTAGAATAGTTGTGGTTATATTACTCATATTATCACATTTTCTTCAGTGATAGAGTTCAAGCCAATATCATCAGATATATGAATGATCATAATATTTATCGTAGATACTCACAAACTACTACATGTATAATAATGATCTCTTTACATGGATCGAATGAGTAACCAACATCAACTATACTATTTAGTGTTTTCACATTAGGAAGTATACTCAACATTTTCTATAGGGATTACAAGACCATCTGCAGTCCCAATTATATTTATGAATGGGAATAATAAACTCACATCAATGGTTTCTTTTAGGTATCAAATTACATTTTGATTCCATTCATGTGACATTGAGCTTTCTTGAGTTAAATCAAGATAACAATTTTGAGAAAGTAGTATTTGGTCAAGTGTATTAGTAATGGTACAATAATGCGCATATTGTACGTAGGTAGAGAATTTTAGCTCCCACCAGTTCTTCGTTATTCCATTGACGAAATTGATATTTCCTTATATTTTCACTTTGACCAATCATAGGAGTGCTAACATATTGCACTTATCCATATTTAATTACCTGATCATCTTTTGGATACATGCAAACTGTAGAATTTAGTATTCCACAAACTCGGTTTTAGTTTAAAGCCTTAACATGACCGAGTTTTCCCATGATGCATTATCTCAAATTAAGAATTTCAATAATTAGCGATATCTCTTATTTCATTAAGAGTGGATGTTATGTTACTTTCATCGACATATACAATTATAATCGCAAACTTGAAACTTATAAATACGCAAGGGCATATATTATCTTTTCCCAATCAAGTAGTCACTTAGACGGTTATACCACATCTGTCTGGATTATTTTAATCCATAAAGTGAGTGTTTCAATTTAATTTGCAAATGCACTTCGTGGCTTAGAGTCACTTGCCTTGGCAATGAAAGGCCAGCAAGCACTTTTGTATATATCTCTAAATCATGATCCCCATAGAGATATGATGTAGCCACAAGTATAAGCTGCATTCTCAGTTCTTTGGAATTAGAACATCTATTATGAGAGAGTACATATCCTCATAGTCAATTTCAGGGCGTTTTGAGAAACTTTGTGCTTCAAGTTTAGATTTGCATCTCATGGCTATATTTTTCTCATTACGCTTTCTGACAAAACTTTGTTTATATCTTACAGGCTTTACACTTGATAAGGTTAGCACTACCAAACCAAACACCTATATTTTTGTCAGTGAATTTAGTTCTACCTGAATTGATTCTTTATATTTAGGTCAATTTGCTCTATATTGATATTTTAATAGAGCGTGGTTTGATACTATTGTGCTCTATGGTTCTTTGAGCAACAATGTATATATCATCAATGTGTATGAAAAGTCTTTCCATCAACTTATGTAAATTCTCATTGTACATTGAGATTTCTTTATTCTCTGGAATCATATTAAACTTCATAGCGTCCTCCAGTAATGATTCATGGACATAAGTATAATCAGAGATAATCTCATGAGAGTCATTATCTTCATTGATGATCAAATAAAGTTGTTCCATATATGCCCTCTTATTCCTTGGGCGAGTATTGATCGAACCAAGTGACCTCCTCCTGTTCCCTTTGGGAGTCACGACCTCAACCACTCCTCCACTAAGTATGGTTGTAATGTCTTAATCTGTGACATTGTGCCCTTCACAGGGACTTTTAGCTTTGCAGACACATTTGCAGCTTGTATATATATGATTTTGTCACTTTAGAAATTGAGTCTTCTATACTTTGAAGATCAATTGTTCACTATACTTTTTTTTCACGTTACATTGTGAAATGCGGGGATCATAATGAGACATAGTATGAAAATATTCCTGTCATTCCATTAGAAAATATTTTTTCTTATCTAACCCTAACGACGGGAAGACTATCTCTTTAGAGTGACAAATTTGCTAATTTAGCAATAAAGAGATTGTCTGTCAAATGTTTCAAATAGAGGATGATTGTTGGAGATTCATATCTAACATAAATACTTAATTGTCTTTAGAAACCCATATAAATGCATTGTGGGGACGCAATAGGCACATACACTGCGTTACCAAATATGCGTAGATATGAATTATCAGGCTTATATCCAGTTACCAACTGGTACACAAAATATTTGGTTAGCAGGGGTTCATTTACGAATAAGTAAGAGTTGCGTGCAATATTGCATAACCCTGTGCAAAGACAAATGAGTGCGCATAAATATTGTCTTAAACTATATTCTTTTTGATGGTGTCTTCTTTGAGACCTTATTATATATGCACATTAATGTACAAGATCCAGTACATCGATCTTTATTAAAATGCAATAGTCATCAAGTACTTTTGATATAAACTCTCTAGCATTATAAGATTGGGTGTTTGATAAGGGTGGTGAGTTCTCAATCATATTAAATGTGCTAGAAGTTTTACAAATGCAATATTTCTATGGACAATACGTGCCGAAGCATCGACCAAAACTATAAAATACTTGAATTATCCGCATTTTGAATGGCTATGTCCATATGTATCACCTTGGATTCTTTGTAAGAGTAGAATGTTTTGCTTTGTATCTATAGCATAGGAAGGTCTTGATCCTGTTTTTTGCTAAAGAGAAGGCTTTGCAAAACGAGTGATGTGCCTTTGAGATTGATATTGAGGTGGAGTGAGATGTAGGTAATGCATATTGTGCTTCAGAAGTTATTAGCTGCACTTGTGCAGCAGTAGTACCAACATTGGGCAGTGTATCGCGTTTATATCCAACTTTATCAGGCACTCGAAAGAAAGGATGTTCGTGTGAGTTTTTCAATAATATGGATCATCATGTCACGACCAGGATGTCCAAGACGGTCATGCCAAAGCCTATATGAGTCAGTGTTACATAGTTCGTTATTGGTGACGGCATAAGATTCAATAATCCGTATGGTAGTGAGGTATAACCCACTAGATTGACTCATTAGTTTCTCTAAAATGTGTTTTCTTCCACATTCATTAGAGGTAATATATATATATATATATATATATATATATATATATATATATATATATATATATATATATATGTATATTTATTTATTCATTTCCATTCTCATATTGAGTTTCCAAGTGATAGTCGTTGGCATGGATATCTTTAAAACTCAACAAGATTCGATTTGCTCTAGGTGCATATAGAGATTCTGTGACTGTTATCATTATGCCATCAGGCATCAAGAACTTGGCACTACCTCGCCCTTTAATTAGTTGAGATGTCCCAATCATCGTAGTCACAGATGAGTTACAAGGAATTAATTCAATAAATAATTGTCTATTCCTTAAAATTGTGTGAGTGGTCCCACTATCAGCTGAGCACTCTATTTCGCCGCGCGACATTCCTTGTAAAAGTGGTGATACTGTCATGGAAAGAGTTAGAGGAATCTCTCTAATTCATTGGAGTGTTGTGGACGATCTAGAATGATATACTTCTCATTCAAATATGTAGCTCTATGCGTAAGATGTATTTTTGCACATCTTATTGCTGTATTTGAACCAAGCACATTTTTGTAAATAATAAAGTCGAATACATTCAATACTTTAGAATGAAATTCTAAATTATTAATAATCCAATCAAACAAATGACTTGTTGATCCGAACTTTTGTGTTCCTTTCAAAATTAATTACCGGTTAACCAGCACACGTCAACGTTTGAAAAGGATTTAAGTTCGCCCGTAAGAAAACGGGGTCACTTGTAGTCTAGTGAGTTAACTCGGGTCGTTCTCTCGAGGAATGGGAATCGGATTTAACGATGCTTATTATACTAATATCACAAGTTTATCTAAAACACACGGTCAATTGGAGTTTTGAAAATATTCTATTTCAACAAATTAAAAAGCGAACTCTTCTTGTCTCGAGGGCGTCAACCTCTCGACAAGTTATAAGAAAAGTGACTATTGTAATTCAAATTCAAACTACTAGACATAATTCTAGCGATTGTAAATAACGATTACGACTATCAATCAAGTCACTATCAATTCTATCACCACGCAGCATACTAAGTCATTTCAAATACCAAACAAGTTCTAAAATAATTCAAATTCTTAAGATGCTTCAAGAGAGTAACTAAATCAATCCCAGCTTGATTCTCAATCCAAAACAATTGTTCAACCAATATCAATTCCCCAAAACACGATAACAAAGATACGAATAAGAAATACTCTAACTAGCGATCAACAAAACATCATCCAACATCTTTTCCAACTATTCATAACAAATCCCAAATTAAACGATTACGAAAATGTCAAAGCTACGAGTTCAGAATTTACTAATCGTTGAGCTATCTTCAACGCGTGAAGATGATGAACGAGTGTACTCCAAGAAATTTGTAGAATCCCGCGGCTTGTCACGAACCCAGAATCCTAGCGAAGAACGTTGGCTGCTGCGAATCGAACCTTGATACGGCGTCGTACGTATTTATACTAGAGGTGTGAGAGATGTGTCAAATATCTCAACCTTTTTTGGTGTTCTAGGGAGTCTCTAGCCTCCAAAAGGTCTTCAAGACGGAATGATCTAAACCCTAGCTCCTCTACTATTTTTAAACAAGCTTTAGCCGTTTCGTAACTGAAAATTTCCAGAAATTTGCGTGTGTAATTTTCTTGTCCGATCGGACAGAGGTCTTGTCCGACCGGATGAAAGCTACTGCCCGTGGGTTTGATCGGTGCACCAGTTCCCCCGGTCGATGTGCACTTCCTCAGTTATACCGATCGGAGACATATGCTGTCCGATCGGTGGGTGTCCTTTTAGGCTACTTGTGAGCGTTGCTTCATCTATTTTGTGCTTTGGATCCACCGGACGCTCTAGCTGTATGAGAAAAACACAGAATCACTCTCATTTGGACCGATTAATGATCAACAAGTCGGAAAGTTAAGTGAGGAGACGAAATATGCAAAACGATACAATTCAACCTACACTTAACCTGAAAAAGATAATAAAAGGACTAAAACAAGACTCGATTATGTACATATTCTTAAACAAAAACGTACGAATCAACCACCCCATGCTTAATTGGTTTGTTCGTCCTCGAACAAACGAAAGGATCAAAATCAAGAAAAGTGAAAGTAGTTAGAGCTATTAGTCATGTTGTGCATATAGTTTAGTTTTTCAATTATAAACACTTTTGCTGAAAATATAAAGCTTACTCGTATTACTGTTTCACCTTGAAGTTTAAAGAATGCATCCTCACAAAAGGGAAATATATCATGGTGCGCTCATGTGCTCGTGTTTTCAACAGGTAAGTGTATACGCTCGGATCATCATAATCATGCATTCAATGACTCGTGAAAATGAAAGACTCATACATCGCATAAGTGTGCACATCCAATCAAGAATCGGATTAGAGCTTTTAAGGGTTGTAATGTCGGCTCTTTGGTAAGGTATGTCATATATAGAGATGTGTGGCTAACTTGCAGACAAACGCAATCTATAACTCACTCAATCCACCCTTTAAAGCATAGAGTGTAATTTTTGCTCCTAATCCTTCCCAAACAACCATATACATTTATTTTTAGCCTTTTATAGCTAAGGCTCTTTTCGACCCCAGAACCCGAATACTTGCTTAAACCAAGAGGCTTATTTTTATTCTCTATATGCCTTGTTGATCTTAAGCACCCCTATTATTATTATTATTATTATTATTATTATTATTATTATTATTATTATTATTATTATTATTATTATTATTATTATTATTTTATATTCCGCTCTCTCCCTTTTTAGAGAATCCCACTAATTTCCACCCTGCATTCGTCATATCTCATTAAACCAATGATAAATAAAACCCTCATCCCACCAATTTAGATTAAATAAGACCTGCAATAATGCTCGTGGCTAACAAAGAAATGGAATTAAGGCTCGAAGGGGCTCATTAGGATTTTTAGTGGTTTTTATTTATGAATAAGGCCAGAACGGGTTTTATATGTTCCTATCGTCATTTACAAGACCCAATGTACACATGCGATTAAGAGACTTTTCAAAACACTTATCGAATCACAACATGAAATGATGATAAGCACACAAGGCTTCTCACTGGGGTTTAATTCAAACTTTGAAAATAAGGTGATCGAGCTTTCGAAGTTTTGCAGAATTGGTAACGACAAAGTGTTGTTTTAAATACATAAATAAGTAGTTTTTGAAAAATTGCACTTAAACAAGCTCAAAAGACTTTAAACATCATACCACATAATACTTGATTCCGACAGGCATGCCAGTAGAAACACAAATAAGCATGGATAAATATTCAACAAAAGTTGACGTAATCAATTGGTTGACTAGCATTTATTACGAAAAGGTGGCTAAGTTACTAAAAATGGCTTGAACTAAGCATGCAAGGGACTCTAAACGAATACTCGAGGACTGTGCAGTTGTCCGACCGGTCATAGAGCTCGACCGATCGGACTGGAGTCCAGTGGGCATTGTCCGATCGGTCGCCTCTGTGTCACCGATCGGACGGTCCCGTTCCATCCCCCTATCAAGAAAATACAGCAATCTCCTGGTTACTAAAACTCTAACATGAACATAGGGAATTGAAAAGTGCCAAGATTCAACACATGCAAATGAATAAACCACAAGTTAACATAGTCATCCCATCACGACATAAAAGAAATAATAATACATAATAAATCCGAATAAAATAGTAAAAAGTCTAGATAGCAAATAAAAAGTGGATAGAGTGGTGATACAGATAGTGGGGCATGGGCCCGCCTACTGGTCCATGTTGTCCGGAGGTGGAGGTGGGTAGCGTTGCTCGAGATGGGAGAGGCGCTCGTCAATTGTAACGAGGTATCCATGATTCACCTCCACGCTCCCGGTCAATCGAGAAAGTTGCTTAGTAGTTTCTGCCCAGTTGTTGCCCAACGTCGTCAACGTGCTCTGGAAATAACGAGCCTCCTCCCGGGCTTCCTCACACGCAGCCCAGGTGTCCTATCGAGCGTTTCTCGCGTGCTCCTCTTGATGGATGCGAAACTGCCCCATTTGATCCATCATCCGCGCTTGGAAATCCTACTGTTGCTGCCACTGCTCGTCCGAACAATACACGCCATCCCTATACTCTCCATGATCACGAGTTTGGGAACTGGTGTTCCCATCTCCTCCCTCGTTTGCGTTCTCTTCCCCTCCGTTTTCCGCATTCTCGTTGTCATTCACCTCCTCTTCCACCATGTCATCGTTACTCTCATCCTCATTTTCATCATCATCATCGTCCCCATCGTCGTTGTCAGAATTCTCAATCACTTCGGCTTTCACCCTCTCCACGTGCGACATGAATGAAGAAATAGCGACGTTCCGCCCATTACTCATCCGACTTTTGACCAACATTGCCACGCTTGGATACACGATGTCGTCGTCAGAAAGATCACAACCGTGATGGCGTGCGAGCTCGGTGATAAAGGATTCCAGGGTGAGCTTTGCCATTTTCTTTTCCCTCACTTGTTGAACGTTCTCGATTGTAGCAATCAAGAGTGGATAAATGTTCACGTCTCCTCAGTGGTAGGCCATCCATAATGCCTTAAACTCGGTGGACGATATCCCTGTAGCGTCCTCCTTACATAGGAACACTTTCATGAAGAATTTATATGTGAGGTAAACGGCATTCGACTTTAAGGACGTCGAATTGGAACGGCACCCGGACTCCGGTGGTGACCCGAAAAGCTTGGTCCACCACTCCTTGTCGTAGTCGTCGATTTGAAAAGCTTGGTTCGTCTCCCATACACTATCAATCCCAAAGATGGTGTCGAGGTCCTTCCAGTCGGTGTGGATCGTTCGGTTATGGAGACGACACTTGAAGGATCCATCGGCGAGTGCTTCGAATGTAGTGAAAAATTCAAGCATAAGGGTGCGGTAGCCCGGTTGATTCACCCCGGCCCATTTCATGAGGTTGAGAGCCGTGAGTCCCTTAATGAATTTTTCGGCTGTCTTATCACCTATTATAACTTTCTCCTCCCAGAATTCGATATTGATGAAACGGGGGTGATAGACATTACGTTAGACGAGGGATTTATAGAGCGTAACCTCACGTTCGTCATTGAGGTTAAAAGGAGCTAACCCTCCGCGGGTGTTGCTCGGCCCCGTTCTTTAAGTCTTTCCACGCCTCTGACGACTACAGGATGTCATAGCGGATGCAAAAATTCGAAAGAAGAAACAGTAGTTCTCTCAGGACTTTTATCGAGCACGTGTTGTGCGCCTTAAGAACTTAACCACTTCAAGCCCAACTTGAACAAACTCAACTCCAACTCCCACAAGACCTGCAATTCAATCTCCCAAAAAATTCAACAAGCTTGAGTTTCAGCCATTATACCTTGATTTTTTTCGTGTTCGGGGCGTTGGCGAAACTTGGTGAGATATGAAGCTATTGCGGTTAATTTCCCAATATCTCCGGGCGGGTGTAATTGGGTATTTTCAATCTCCGATCGGACTCGTTGCTGGTCTTGATTTTCTGAGTTATGAAATTGTAGGGGATGAATTCGTGATGCTTGCTCTGCAAAGGAAAGGGGTTTTGAGTTTATGGTTAAAAGTTCGCGTCTGAACGAGCAGCCTTTTTATAAACTGGGCTGTCGTTCGATCGGTATGTGCTGTGGTAAGATCGGACTGGAGTCCATTGGGCATTGTCCGATCGATCGAGATGATTGACCGGCCGGTCTTCACTGTTCTCCAATTTATTTATTTATTTATTATTATTATTATTCTTTTACTTTTTTTATTATAATATATTTTATATATTAGTTATTATTACTATTACTATTACGGTGCCCTGCAAAAAAATTCAAAAACAAAAATCAGGTATGAGCAATTTAATCCACATAATAAATCATTTATTCAATATTCGAGCAAGAACGCTCGTTTATTTATGATAATAACTTAATCCCAACATCATTCATTCAGAAAACTAATCTCTCGCAATCAATGGCCTATCGGACTAGTTAGGCGGTGGAATGTGTCCAAATGCCAGCTCGTATAATTCCTTAACCTGTTCTTCAAGTTCAATGATCCTCCTCTTCAGACGTATTATCTCGGCGTCCGCATCGTCCAGGATGCCGTGGAGGCGCTCAATGTTCTTGGTCAAAGCAACTTCTTCAGTAAGGAATTCATGGAGATCAGTTTGTAGCTTGTGGATCTTTTGACAGTATTCTTCCACTTCTTCTTCCAGCTTCTTGACCGTATCCTCGTACTTCTTCCTCGACACCCAACCATAAGCATTGTTATTATGATGATTCATGATGTTGGGTGTTGGTCAATGCTCGCAAATATCAAAGAGGAGAAGGGAAGTTGGTGTGGAATTAAAGGTCTAAAGGGTGGGTTTATATAGGGATTGAGGAGGTAGGTGAAAGGATTTTCAGAATCGAATAATATCGAGAAGAGGGGAAAAAGAATATTTACTTAACCTTAATAAAATCAACCCTCCAAAATTAAGGATCCTTCTTACCTCAGAAGATATTGTTAGAATAGTTTACCCAATTGGCTTCCTTTGCATGGTGATATCCTTCCCGAAATAGGCTCTCGCACCTACCGTCCGATCGGACACCACATCATGGAGTAGTCCGATCGGTTGCCTGTAGGTCTCCGATCGGTTAGTCCTGGAAAATCATAATTCGCTTTGAAACTTGCAGGGATACCTGTCAAATATTCTAACCGACATAAATACACATATATATACATATAGAAAATGAAAGAAAGAAGAAAATAAAAACTTGGGTTACCTCCCAAGAAGTGCAATGTTTAACGTCTTATGCTTGACGGTACCTCATTCGAGTATTAAGTTTCTCGAGGGGGATCATTGAGTATGACTACTTCATGATCTTTTTGAGAAATTGGTCCCCCATGATACAACTTTACTCGGTGGCCGTTGACTTGGAAGGTCGAGTTGCTCTTTTCATCCAACAAAGTTACCTCTCCAAACTCGTTGATGTCGGTGATCAAAAATGGACCGCTCCACTTTGATCTCAATTTCCCTGGAAAGAGTTTGAAGCGAGAGTTAAAAAGTAAAGCTAACTTACCGACTTCCAAGCTTTTGTGGACGAGTTTCTTGTCATGTGCATCCTTCATTTTCCGCTTGCTCGGCCATGCCCTCTCGTACGGATCGTTGCGAATTTCCTCCAATTCGCTTAGTTCAAGCTTCCTATACCCCCCTTCCTCATTTAAATCAAGGTTCAATGTGCGATTTGCCAACCCCGCTCGATGCTACAACTCGACGGGCAGGTGGCACGCTTTTCCATAAACCAACCGAAATGGGCTCATGCCCAACACCATTTTGTACGCTGTACGGTAAGCCCACGGTGCATTAATTAGCTTTGCTGCCCAGTCCTTACGGTTCGGTTTCACGGTTTTTTCTAAGATAGCCTTGATTTGCCGGTTGCTTGTCTCTACTTGCCCCGAGATTTGCGGATTGTAAGGGGTTGCCACCTTGTGACGCACCCCATACTTGCTCATCAGTCGATTAAAAGCTCTGTTGCAGAAATGGCTACCCCCGTCGCTTATGATCGCCCTCGGCACTCCGAATCGGCTTAAGATGTTTTCTTGGATGAATTTGAGAACGATCTCGGAGTTAGCCTTTCTTGTGGGAATTGCCTCCACCCATTTCGATACGTAATCGACTCCTATGAGTATATACTCGTACTCTCCACTCCTAGGAAAAGGACCATAAAATCGATGCCCCAAATGTTGAATATCTTGATCACTTGATTGGGTACTAAGGGCATCTCATCCTTCCTTCCTATCGTTCCCGACCGCTGGCAACTATCGCATGTTTTGCAATATTGGTGTGCATCGGCGAATAGTGAGGGCCAATAAAATCCGTCTTGAAGGACCTTGAAGTCCGTTTTCTGGCTTCCGAAGTGTCCTCCCTCATCATGGCAGAATCTTAGCATACCTATCTTCTCTTCATCCGGTATGCATCTCCGAAATAGACCATCCTTGCAACGCTTGTAAAGATATGGATCGTCCCAAAAGAAAATCCTGCATTTAAACAAAAATTTATTTCTTTCTTGCGAAGAAAGATGGTTAGGGATAATCTTACAAACAAGGAAATTCACAAAATCAGCATACCATGGTTCGTTGATTTCTTTGATGGCATTTGCGCTTTAATAAGGGAACACATCATCTACAAACCCAATTTTATTCGGCTCTCCTTCCACTAGCATGCGGGACAGGTGATCAACAACCACATTTTCGCTCCCTTTCCTATCCTTAATTTCGAAGTCGAATTCTTGCAAGAAAAGAATCCAACGAATCAATATAGGCTTGCTTTGCATTTTAGCGAATAAGTGACGAAGCGCTGCATGATCAGTGTGCGCGATGACCTTAGAACCGATGATGTAAGAACATAACTTATCTAATGAGAACACAACTACAAATAGCTCTCGTTCTGTAGTGGTGTAGTTGCGTTGGGCGCTATTCAACATATAACTGGCATAGTAAATGACCCTCAGCATTTTATCCACTCGTTGGCCCAAGACTACCCCGACTGCCTCGTTCGAAGCGTCACACATTATCTCAAAAGGAAGAGACCAATCTGGTGCAACTACAATTGGTGCTTGTGTCAATTTCTCTTTCAAAATGTTAAAAGTACTGAAACACTCACCATTGAATTCGAAAGGCACATCTTTCCCAAGCAATTTACATAACGGGCGATAAATATTTGAAAAATCTTTAATGAAACGTCTGTAAAAGTCCGCTTGTCCCAAAAAGCTCCTAACCCCTTTGACATCCTTAGGGGTTGGAAGAGTTTCAATAACGTTGATTTTTGCTTTATCAACTTCCAACCCCTTACTCGACACTACATGCCCCAACACAATCCCGCTTTTCACCATGAAATTTAACTTCTCCCAACTCTAAGTTAAATATGACTCGACACAATGCTCAAGTACATTTGTTAAGTTTTTCAAACAATGAGAGAAGGAAGAGCCAAATACCGAGAAGCCATCCATAAAGACTTCGAGAAAGTCATCGATGAATTCGGTAAAGATGGAGATCATGCATCTCTAAAAGGTTGCTGGGGCATTACACAAGCCAAAGGGCATTCTCTGGTAAGCAAATGTGCGAAAGGGGCACGTGAATGTGGTCTTTTTCTGATCCTACGGAGCTATTGCAATTTGGTAGTAGCCAGAAAGTCCGTCTAAAAAGCAATAGTACTCATGTCCTGCTAGCTTGTCGAGTAACGGGTCCATGAATGGGAGTGGGAAGTGGTCTTTCCTCGTCGCCGCGTTCAGCTTGCGGTAGTCAATGCACATACGCCACCCAGTGGTTAAGCGTGTTGGGACGATCTCTCCCTTTTCATTTTCCACGATCGTGATGCCCCCTTTCTTTGGGACAACGTGCACGGGACTCAACCACTCGCTGTCGGATACGGGATATATAATCCCTTCTTCGATTAGCTTGAAGATCTCCTTCTTGACTACTTCTTTAAGCGTAGGTTTCAAACGTCTTTGCCCTTCTCGTACCAGTTTCACTCCTTCCTCTAGGTCGATCCGGTGCATGCACGTGACCAGACTTATCCCTTTTTTATCACCGACACTCCACCCTATCGCTTGCTTGTATTTCTTAAGAACCTCGATCAGTTATCTTTCTTCATGTTCAGCCAACTCCGCAAAAATGATTACGAGTTTCCTCTCATTGGACTCGAGAAACACGTATTTGAGGTGGCTCGGAAGCGGTTTCAGCTCCATCTTGGGCTCCTAAGTTGGTCCAATGGGTGACTCGATCATGGGCTCTTCATTAATTTCGAAAAGAGTGACCACCCCCTCCCTGTTGTAATCAGACTCGTCGTCCTCGACGTCAAAGATTTCTATTGGTATAACTCCAAACAATTCGCTCACGAATTGGTCCACCGAATCAAGGTAAGAGCAATAGGGACCAATCATGGGTGATGGAATGTTTTGGATATCTTTGAGCGAGAACGTCACTGATTCCCCAAATACGGAGAGTGTCATCTTTCCTCGTCCCACGTCGATTAAAGTGTGCGATGTTGCAATGAAAGGTCTGCCTAATAGAATGGTGTGCTCCTTGTTTGCCGCATCCACTTCCCCAACATCCAGTATTACAAAGTCCACTGGGACTACCAATGATCCAACCTCCACTAGAACGTCCTCGACCACTTGTAAGGGATATCGTAATGAACGATCGTCCAATTGAAGCCGTAAGCTCGTTGTCTTCACTCTCCCAAGGTTGAATTGCTTGTACAAGGCACATGTCATCAAATTGATTCCCGCCCCTAAGTCGAGCATCCCACGAGCTTTTTGTCCATCCCCAAGGGTTATCGTAATGCAGAAGTTCCATGGGTCTCTTGCCTTTGGTGGCAATGGTTGATGGTATACCGTGCTCACTTCCTTGGATAATATAACTCGTTCATTCCCTTCCATTCTCCTTTCTTTTGTTGCAAGTTCTTTGAAAAACTTGACGTAGGCCGGCATTGCCTTGATTAGGACGAATAGTAGGAGGTTCACGTTCATGTCTTTCAGCATGTTATAAAGTTCCTTGAACTTTTTGCTCTCCTTTGATGGCTTGAGACGATTTGGGAAAAGGTACGGCGTCCCTTATCACTCATTGTGGTCTTTGTTCTTCGTCAGCCCTCTTGTCCGGTCGGTCAGTCTGTTTTGACCGATCAGAAGAGACCTCCTGTCCTCTACTACGATCGGACTCTGGTTCTTTCCGACCGGAGAATGTCCACTGTTCTCTATTCTGGTCGCACCCTAGATCATCTCGATCAAAAAGAGTCCCCTGTTCTCCAGTCCGATCGGTCGTTTTAACAGTCTGATCTGTTACGTCCTTGACTGCGTACTTCTGATTTGCTTTGGAAAGTTTCGGCTGAAAAATTCCCGCCAATGATCCTGGAACATATGGGTTATGTGATCTATGAATTTTTCCACTGTTCCTTCCTCACTGTTTGAACTTGGCTCTCCTTTATCTCGTCCATCCGCAGCCCGCTCGTTTTCAGAGTCTTCTCTCTCGATTTCTCGTACTCCGTTATCAACCTCCTTTACACCACGTAACACATGCACCGCCATTGATTGTTCGGGTTGGCTGGTTAGATTTCCCGGATCACTTGCCGTCTTTGCCATAGAAGTTGAGAGTTGCCCTATCATCATCTCCAACTTCTCCAGTTGCTTCCTCATTCGATTTTCCTCCTCGATTGTACGAAGCATTTCCTTCCGATTACGTAGAGTCTCATGATCTAGTTGTTGACGCCATAGTCTTAGTTCGTCATCAGGGTTGATCGGGAGTGGCATTTGCTGCTGTTGCGGCACTTGTGGATATTGTTGTTGTGGAATTTGTTGGTATTGCGGCTGTGGCGCTTGTTGGTATGGTTGCTGTGGTGCTTGATATTGTTGCGGAGGGTGTTAAGAGTAGTTGCCTTGCCCCTTATTTTGATAAGAGTTATGCCCACTCGGATCTCCTTGGCTCTTATTCGGAAGTGGTCATGAGTCTGATTGCTTGGAGTTGGGCACGTAATTCGAGCTCTTTGGAACGTAACTCGAACTTGAGTTGTACTGTCCGATAAACTTCTTCTCATACTTGTTATTGGGTTGATAATTTTGGACGACATTCACCTCCCCTTCCTCTTCGTCGTTGAACACCACGTTATAAGTGTCAATTTCATGTCCCACTGCTCCACATTTTTCGCACATCTTAGGCGGAGGTGTCGAAGGTTCCTCCTCTCCCTTCATTTTACTCGTTAATAGTGCGACTTGCTTTTTTAGCTCTTCGATCTGGATTGTTGGGACTTTGTATTTCCTCGATCGAAAACTCGTTTGCTGCGATTCTTTACTCATATGCTCGAACAAATCCCAAGCCTCCGTAGCGGTCAATTCTCCAAAATCTCCCGCTTTCACTTCTACTTGCTGCTTGTACACCGGAAATAGCCCTTCATGGAAATAATTATTTACCATATCGGCGCTATTGTTGTGGTGTGGACATTTTTGAAAGAGCCCTTTATATCGTTCCCATGCTTCGTAGAACGATTCCCCCTCCATTTGTTTAAAGCTTGTGATCTCTCTTCGCAATTTGGCAGTTGTTTGAGCGGAGTAGAACCTATTCACAAACTTTTTATACACCATCTCCCAATTAGTCAAAGAATTGGGCTGCAACGATAAGAGCGAATGCTTTGCCTTATCCTTTAAGATTGTTGGAAAGCATTTCATCCTTAATTGATCCTCATGTAGTCCAAGATGCAGAATTCTGCCCACCACGAGGTAAAATTACCGAATGAAATTCAGTGGATCTTCATTGGGCATGCCGTGAAAAGTAGGAAGTTGGTTTACGCTGGCCGCTTTCAAATCATAGTCTCTTGCCACGGGGCCTAAGACTATTGCACTGCTATAAACCAATCGTTGGGAAGAGGAGATATCCTTGACGATGTTCATTAGGGTATCATCGTCCTCTTCTTCCTCCGAAGTTAGCTTGTGCGCCAAAGTTTCTTTCCTCTCCATACTCCTTTTAATACCCATAATCACGCTCCTCCTCGTAATTCCCATGATCATCATATCCATCGTCTCGAATGTTCTCCCTCTGCCAAGCGTTGAACGGATGTCCCTCCCTCCTATTTTGATTGTGGTTCCATTCTCGTTCGAAGTTCTCATGCCCTTGGTGGTTTCGTTGGTTATTTTGGGACTGGGGCCCGCCATGAACACCATTATTATGCTAGAACTCTCGATTTGCTTGAGTGTTATAAGCTCGAGCCTCTTCACGGTTCCGAAATCATTGAGGAGGTTGTTGGTAAGTAGGGTTCTCTTGCATCATGATTTGATGATCGTCCGTCGGTTGGTGCTCCTCGTTGTTTGCTTGGTTTGGCTCTCTTGGTTCTTCGTTATGGAGTAGAGGTGGATATCTTGGCTCTTCGTCTTCGTTATTATCCGTTTGATCTTGTACATGCACATCGTCAATGGGTGGCACGCCGTATGGATAATCGAGAGGAGAGGTTTTGGTGTTTCGTCCTCTCCCTCGTCCTCCATTCATTCCTCCTCGTCCTCCAAGAGGTAGATTCTCTGCCATGTTGGTTGAACTTGTTTCCGAAAGATTCCCTTCAGTGGAAGGAAATAACTGTCTCGATTTCGACACACGTTCGATGCTATTGATGAATGGGGTCAATTCTCCTCTAAGGCTTCATCGACCTTGCATCAACAACAAACAATCACCGCATCGAGCAGAAAACGATAGACATTATACAACTAATGACAAATAAGCAATAACACAAATAAACATCATTAATACCTTTACCATTCCCCGGCAACGGCGCCAAATTTTGAGTCGAACTTTTGTGTTCCTTTCAAAATTAATTACCGGTTAACCAGCACACGTCTACGTTTGAAAAGGATTTAAGTTTGCGCGTAAGAGAACGGGGTCACTTGTAGACTAGTGAGTTAACTCGGGTTGATCTCTCGAGGAATGAGAATCGGATTTAACGATGCTTATTATACTTATATCACAAGTTTATCTAAAACACACGGTCATTTGGAGTTTTGAAAATGATTCTATTTCAACAAATCAAAAAGCGAACTCTTCTTGTCTCGAGGGCGTCAACCTCTCGACAAGTTATAAGAAAAGCGACTATTGTAATTCAAATTCAAACTACTAGACATAATTCTAGCGATTGTAAATAACGATTACGACTATCAATCAAGTCACTATCAATTCTATCACCACACAGCATACTAAATCATTTCAAATACCAAACAAGTTCTATAATAATTCAAATACTTAAGATGCTTCAAGAGAGTAACTAAATCAATCCCAACTTGATTCTCAATCCAAAATAATTTTTCAACCAATATCAATTCCCCAAAACACGAAAACAAAACTACGAATAAGCAATACTCTAACTAGCGATCAACGAAACATCATCCAACATCTTTTAACGATTACGAAAACGTCAAAGACACGATTTCAGAATTTACTAATCGTTGAAATATTTTCAACGCGTTAAGATGATGAACGAGTGCACTCCAAGAAATGTGTAGAATCCCGTGGCTTGTCACGAACCCAGAATCCTAGCGAAAAACGTTGGCTGCTGCGAATCGAACCTTGATACGGAGTCGTACAGATTTATACTGGAGGTGTGAGAGATGTGTAAAATCTCTCAACCTTTTTTGGTGTTCTAGGGTGTCTCTAGCCTCCAAAAGGTCTCCAAGACGGAATGATTTAAACCCTAGATCCTCTGCCATTTTTAAACGAGCTTTAGCCATTTCGTAACTTAAAATTTCCAGAAATTTACGTGTGTAACGTTCTTGTCCGATCGGACAGAGGTCTTGTCCGATCGGACGAAAGCTACTGCCCGTGGGTTTGATCGGTGCACCATTTCCCCCGTTCGGTGTGCACTTCCTCAGTTATACCAATCGGAGACATATGTTGTCCGATCGGTGGGTGTCCTTTTGGGCTACTTGTGAGCGTTGCTTCATCTATCTTGTGCTTTGGATCCACCGGACGCTCTAGCTGTATGAGAAAAATACAGAATCACTCTCATTTGGACCGATTAATGATCAACAAGTCGGAAAGTTAAGTGAGGAGACGAAATATGTAAAATGATACAATTCAACCTACACTTAACCCGAAAAAGAGAATAAAAGGACTAAAACAAGACTCGATTATGTACAGATTCGTAAAAAAAAACGTACGAATCACTTGTCCAAAGTAAATCTAATTCAAAAAATACCAAACTCCATATTCTCAATAAAATGAGGCAATCATGCCTTCACAAATATCTTGAAATATAAGCAAATAGATGAAGTAGATCACTCAAAATTAGGAACATCAAGTGACTGAGCAAGGTTCTTATTGCCAATGAAGTCCGCAATCGTGAGGTTGACATCAGCGTCAAGATCTCCATTTCCACATAGTGAGTCTCTTGTTCTTTAGACTCTCTAAGTTTCTTGTAGATGGGAGCAAGGTTCTTATTGCCATTGAAGTCCGCAATCGTGAGGTTGACATCAGCGTCAAGATCCCTATTTTCCACATAGTGAGTCTCTTGTTCTTTAGACTCTCTAAGTTTCTTGTAGATGGCTTCCACCTTATCACTTGCGTGACAATTTTGGTACCAATGCCCAGTGTCACCACATCTATAGCAAGGTTCATTCCCAAATCTCTCTCGTTTCTTTGAGGGGTTCTAGTGTGGTGCCTTGGTTTTACAACCACTAGTCCTAATATTACCATGGCCACTTGGGGCGCTACCACCATCTTTGCGCCATACACGGGGAGAGCCTCCACTGCCCCTACCACGGCCTCTACTGCGGCCCCCATGGCCCCCTGCCTCGTGGTGCATAATTACCACCTTGAGGGTGATTAACATGTCTAGTCCCCTTTGCTTTGGGGTTCTTTCCACTATTGACCATAATTAGTTTTGGGAATTTTCTTTGTCCCGACAGGTCTAGCATTATTGTTCAAGAGAATCTGATCATGCCTCTCAGCTACTTGCAGCATATTAATCAACTTATTAAAAGTTGTATTCCTTTTGTTATCATACTCGAGCCTATACTGGTTCGCTAGTATAAGTGTTGAAGTAGGAAAAGTGGATAGATTTTTTTGTATCATATCATCTTTTGTGGTTTGCTTTCCATAGAAGGCAAGAAATGCTTTTAAGCACAACATGTCATTGTTGAAGTCATTGACCCTCTTATAGTCAAGTAAGCGGATTTCATTCCACTGAACGGTCAGTTTTGAAAGTAAAGTGTCATGTATATTTCCAAAACCTCCCTTGAGGGCATCCCACAGTTCTTTGGGTGTCTTCAACTGAAGGTACTCCCAGCATAAGCCTATGTCAATATGACGCCGCAAAAACATTAGGGCATTGACTTTAATTTTATCAGACGGTTCTTTGTCTGTTGGGTCGGTGGATGGTATGATCGTGGATGTAAAATCATTTCCCATGAAAGTAGTTTCCACATCACAAAACCAAAGATGGTACTCAATTCCTTCCGAGTCCAATATTTCAAATTCGGGACGAGTATGTTCAACCATCTATAATTAAATAAGATTGGAGTTATATGAATTACATAATTGTAATGATTTACAATTTTTTTTCAAGAATATGAATTAGATATCAAGATCATAGGCCACATATCACGTTTTTCGATATTTTGTGAAAATACTTTTATCACATAACTTATATTGTTCATGAATTTTTGTTATCACAAGAATAAACACACAAATATGATCAAGTTATTCACTGTAAAAGAAAATAAATAAATAAAGATATAATCACATATGATGCATTTAAAAAATTTTAATTTAGTGATTAAAAGGAGAAGGTAACAAACTGATATTAAAAAAAGTAATATTTGCACAAGAAATATAACTAGTGCAATGGTGGGAAGGCAGTATTTTTTTTTCATTTACCGGGGCGTCTCAGAACAGATGAAGCAAAGGGCAGTTTTTGTTTTTTCTTTTTCTTTTTTTTTTTCATTTACAGGGGGCGTCCCACTTCAACAAAACAGATGAACCAGAATGTTTAGTAATAGACTGATTACTTCAGCAAAACTGAAACAGAACTCTTGTAAAAATAATTTTTTTTTCAATAAAATCAATATCTACCAATCAACATAGAACCCCTCTACGCAATTCACAGAACCCCTCTACGTATAAATAATTCAATAGAACCAAAAACAGTCTACGCATAAATACCCAAAAGGCAAATACAGAACCAAACCAAAAACAGTCTACGCAGAAATACAGAACCAAAAACAGAAATTCAAAACAGATAAATCTCCGTCAATATATATATTCAAATTCACGCAGAACCCCTCTATGCAGAAATACATCTCTACGCAGTTAATATATATACTCCCTCCATCCCAAAAAGATAGTCCAGTATTCCTTTTTTGTCCGTCCCAAAAAGATAGTCCAGTTACTATATTTAACATCTCTTTAATTTTTCATTTCCATCTCTACCCCTAATTAATATTTTGAAACACTAATTAATATTAATTATCTAGAWTGTTCATTTATGAAYTTATATCATCATTTAGCTGAATTCTACGGGTTGTTGGCCGATTCATACTTTAGGAATTTATATCATCACTTAACCGAATTTATTGTTCATTTTTTTCAACAAACATAACTGCATGCATGCATGCATGATTCATTTTTCATGGTCTTTAGGAATTTATACCAGCACTCAGATTTTTTAATTAGTCCGTTCAATTAAAACTGCATGCATGTATGCACAGTTCTCAATTTCTTTAATTTCAAAGTTCAGAGGATTTGCTTCTACCATATCTAAGAGGGGTGAGATACATGCAGCAGGTTCTCAATTTCCTTAATTCTAAGAAGTGAAAGGATTTTTTTTTTCTGGAAAATAATTAAAAAAAAAGTTGGCATCAATAAATTGGGATGTTGATGAAAAGGATCAACCATGGTAACCAAAAAAACAAAATGGACGAACCACTCTCAAACTATATTTTTCCGCCGAACGAAGATGATGATATTTCTACACCGACTAAGCTGGTTGATTTAACATGCCATGGTGCCAAAAAAGCAAAACGATTACTCGACTTGAATTTTCCACCGGAAGATGAAGGGTATATTTCTCCAGCTCAAGAAATAAGACTTGTTGTTGATCAAATGCTTAAAATTTATCTCCCCGATTTTTTCTAAGACCTCAAATGTTATGTAAAATGAAATGATGTCATTTGAACATCTAATGAATAATTAAGCTAGCTTCTCAAAGCTGCCTTTGCCTCATTCAATATTTGAGAGTGAAAGTGAATACACTCCGGCAGCTTTTCATTCCTAATCAATTTTTTTTTGTTCATGTGTGGTATCTTGTACTTATTTCCACCTAATTCTTTCATAACCTCAACCATACAAGATTGTAATGTTAAGAAGACATTATTTAAGTTTTCCGAGGGGAAGATTTCATATGCCTTTCCACAGCTAACACAAACTCATCAATTGTTGATGGGGCCTCTTGATGTTGAATGACATCGATCGCTCTAAAAAATCCAAGATCCAAGACGTTTAAATCAGGACTGTTGGGAGGTTGGCAACACAAACGAATATCATACCCATCTCCCGTTGCCGCTGCTACAAATTCAGGATCATTTTTATCCAAATGAGGCTTTGCATTGTCTTGTTGTATGAATATAGTCTTGGATCTTGAARCTGGCCATTTTTCWTTGATCATTGGCAACACTTTTTCGATTAAGCAAGATCGAATAACATCTTTAGTAACTGACACAATTGCTTTTGTCTCCAATGTTCCCGCTGCCCGATTTTTGCTATTTCTCTCTGCTGCTTCCTTAAATACAAAAAGCCATATTCCGATTTTTCCATCAAAATGTGCATTAGTGGATACGTCATAGTCGGGGCGAGCAACAACGGCTAAGAACATAATTTTGGTAATGAATCTTTTGCTTTTACACGTACGATAAGGTTCTGGCTCATTAGGATGAAGGTAATACTTATTTGAAGTTTTAGTCATGTAGAATCACTTTTCATCGATGTGTATCTGATTATACATGTTAACGAAAGTAGGCTCAGTTGCAATAATACCTGTATTAATCATTGACAAGCAAAACTCCAGCCTTGTCTTCTTGTTGTTCTCTGTCAAATATGGTTTAACAGAATTTGAATGTGACTTAATAGCCCCCTCTTGGAAGCATCAATATCCATCGACAATGATCTTATATTTGTTCATCGACGAATTGCGACGTGTTTCATTTTTTCTATGTCCACTAAGACTCTATTACGACCCACCTTGTTTTTAAGTTTAGAATGAAACTCAGGCCTTTAGTCTCAAATTGTGTTGCGATAATCTTTTGCTTCTTGCCAAACACGAGAAACTGAGCGAGTAGATACAGAAAATAAGTTTGATACCTTTGTAATAGATCCTTTTACTAAATCTCCCTTGTTGCTTTCTTCAAGCAACATTGATAGAATGGCCCTTTTTTTTTTTCGGATGTGAGATTTTTTTTTGGTTCCGCGATGAATATTTTCTGCCAATGAAGCTGTAATGGGACTTGTACCAGTTACGAACTCATCGGAATCAATGCCAGGAGGTTCCATTGTTGAGATGTTTACCACCTAAAAACCCAATGTTGGGTTTTGCGGCCCGTCCGACGACGAGTTATCAGCAGCAACATTTGGATGATTAAGATCAATTCCATCCATATCTTGTTCAGGAACACATTGATTAAGATCAATGTCTATCATTGAAGTATTTTTTTTCTTTTCTCTTTAGTCTCGTTTAATGGTTTGGTTGTGTTCAACTCCTTTATTTGTTTCTATTTATAACAATGAACTTTGTTGAATTTTACATTTGTTGGCGCCTTGGTGGGTGTTTCAAATTTCATTTCATTCTTGTTGGTGAAATTTCAAAAAATTCATGCGCATGGATGGCTTTGAAATACCAGCTCATCAACTACTTTGTTACAGTAGTAATTTTACTTGGTAAACTAAGTGTTTTGATAAAAGAACCTTTCAATATTCTACTGAATACACTACTTTAGTTTTTTTATTGGTAAACGAAGGATTAATGAAAAAAAATTTATATTTCAAGTTGACTGATGTACTTTCCAAGATCACTTAACTGGATTATTAATTAATATCATTTTAAATTAAAGGGTACAATTGGAAAATATTATTTCAATTAATATCCTAACTATATAAACTAACGATTTCTTAACCTGTGTGAAACCAACCGTAAGACCATCTTTTCGGGACGGAGGGAGTATATATATTCAAATTCACGGAACCCAAAAACCAATCCACAACTAATAAATATAAAACTTGCAGAAAATTGCAGACAACAATTTCAAAATAAAATTTCACGTGATTAAAAAGAGATTAATGTAAAAGCACAATAAATAATTTCGGGGCATAAAAGTAAATGCATATTAAAGGTACCTTGTCTAGGCATCACAAATAAATATTAACAACGAATTCATAATTGTCAAATAATTAATGAGGTACCTTGTAAAGTAATTTGATTTGTCCGATTGTACATTCAAGAATTCAAGAGCAGTTCAAGTGTAAAAGTAGAAGTAAAAAAGTGTAAAAGTAAAGCAGAAAGCGTACGAGACAAAAGAGAGACAGTAAATGATTAGGGTTTTCATTAATTAGGATTTTTATATAGAGCACCAATTACACAATTCCATAATTGCATAAGACAACAATAGTAAAATTTTATGCAAGAAATTCATTCTAAAAACAGTAGTCTAGTTACGGTAATTAAAATTATATAAAAAGATTAATATTTTTCTCAATTATATTCATTTGACTTCCTTTCAATATCGTAAGTTTTGTAGATGGGCAAAATCATTATCAGTATGGTATGATTATCAAAAAGATATTTGCTTAATGTCACAAAAAAATCATGAAACTTGAGTTGGATATCATTTAGTTTTAGCAGGAGTTATTATTATCATTATTTTGGCAGGAATTATTTTGAAACTACATGATTTTAGTAAAAAGTCAAATGTAATAAAATAATAATATTAATAAAACACGAATACTTGAAATAAAATCTACGGACAATATCTAACATAAATAAGTAATTCTCGATTTTTGGTATGACTTATTTAAAAATACACACACACACACACACACACACACACACACACATATATATATATATATATATATATATATATATATATATATATATATAGGATTAGGTTCAAATGAAACTCACGTCAATATATGCGAAACTAGGGACCAATCCAGGCCTTAGATCTAATAATTTGTGCGGATCAGATTTTTTCTATTTTTTAAATATATTAAATTATAAATATAGAAGGACAAGGGCCTTTATGTAATCTTACAAAGCTCTTAATCACATTAWATACCTTCCCCAAATCACGAACTYAGCCTCTTTTCTTCTRTCTCCCGTCTGCACCCTTTATTGACGTGGGTTTTCCTTTCTTCTCCACGACTCGCCACCAAGATTCAAAAGTCAGCGGCCGCAATTGGGCGGAGCACCGGCGGATTGGTGGCGATTTTCTTCTCCCGACATCAGGATCGGCCAGCACTTCTCCCTTCTTCTTCGTCCAAATCGGCGGTCCAAGGTAGCCGCTCCGGTCTTGGCGGCTACCGGCGAGGGCAGGCGAAGCGGCGGATCGGCTGGGTTTTTAATCGGCCGCCCATAATTCTCTCCACCTACGACTCAACAACAGCGGCAACGGAGAATGGTGACAGCGACTGCGGGGAGATTCTGAGGTGGCTCGGCTGGTTTACCTGGGCGGCGAAGAATGGCAGTTGCCAAGCGGCTGGGCGGCTGCAAAGGGCGGCTAGAAAATGGCCGTTGTGTGGTTGAGTCGGGCTTGACTTCGGGTTTCGCATTTCGGTTGTGGGTTGCGCCTGGTGGTTGGTTGGGACGGACAGGTTTGGTTGTGGTTTCGGACGGTGGTGTTGGGGGGGGGGGGGGACTGGAAGTCGGTCCTCCGTTTTGGGTTCGATGGTTGTTGATGGGTGATGGCGATGGTGTTGATGTTTGTTGGCGATGTGTTGTTGATGGTGTCTGATAGGGCAGCATATACGCTAGACCTGGTTTGGGGTAGCTCTAACTTAGCTATCAGGAAGAGATCACTAATGGCTTGAAGATTATGCTGAGCCAAAGTTCCAGGGATTTAAAGTTTATCCTGGTCTGGGTGAAAGACCTGGTTAAGTCCTCTGAGGAATAGAGCTCATTCTCATTATAGCAAGATTTGACCTGTTGGACGGCAGAGACACAAAAGAAAACAAGAGCTGGATCACGACAGTTCTGGTTCCTTGAATGTTGCTGAAATTCTAGAAGGCTGAAACAAGGAAGACCTGACAAGAGTCAGGACTGATATTAATACCGAAGTAATACGGGAGAAAGAAATAAGGAAGGCCTGGAACAGGGGAGACCTGTTTCCTAAATTCCTGGCAAAGAAAAAAGTGGGACCACTTGTCAGAATTGGTTGCCTAAACGGTCCTTGATTCGCGGTATGTGCCCCCCGAGATCCCGGCTGGGGTCCCCACTAGGAGAAACTATAAATATCTCAGCCCCAAAGCTGGGAGAGGTATGTCATTCTCTTGAGCATTCTTGCTTTCTTTCTGAAAAACACCTCAAACGCTTACTGACTTAAGCATCGGAGAGATTTCCACCAGAAAATCACCGGTGGTCCTTTCTAACTTGTGTTTGTGGTGCAGATCAGGAGGGTGTTCAAGGTTCCAGGCGTTCTCAACGTTAGTCATTTTTTGGGTTGAAATAATTGGCGCCGTCTGTGGGAAGGCGATCAAGCTAAGGCGTGAGGTTTTATTTTTATTTTATGGCTTCAGACGGTTTACGGCACAACTTTGTGGGAGAGCTCGGCGGAACCCCTAGTTCCGCTGTGCCATGGGGGATGCCCAGGTCGACAGATACGTCGGCAATGGGGCCAGAAGAGACAGCACCGCCGGCAGCAACCGTGCCAGGCGCTACGCCGCCCACACTTGGTAGATCTGTGCCAACTAATGGTGGTTCATTTAATGAGTATTTCCTCTTGCAGCTCTCGGATCTTATCGGCAAAGCCGTGGACACACATGGACGCTTTGGTGATAACAGCCACCATCGCTAATTACAATGTACGAAGAATTTTTGTAGATACAGGGAGCTCTGCCGACATCCTGTTCTTTGATTGCTTTAAAAAGTTGAAGTTAGACGTCGAGCTGGAGGAGGTGACCACCTCCCTTGTGGGGTTTGCAGGAGGTGCCCTGAAGCCAATAGGAGCGGTTAGGCTCCTAGTAACTTTAGGAGAAGAGCCATACCGCGTCACCAGGATGGTGCGTTTCTTGGTGGTAGATGCTCCATCCTCTTACAATGTCATGCTTGGTCGACCCTCCCTAAGTCAGTTTTTCACATGAAGATGAAATTCCTCACTGAGGATGGAACTGGAGAGGTGAGAGGAGACCAATATGCATCACGCCGGACGTATGTTGAGTGTATTCAGCGGAATGATGAGGAAGAGAGGATGAGTAAAAGGGCTCGAGTAGAGCAGCCACGGCAAGAGCTGGCAAGAAGAGAGGAGGGGTTGATGCTGGTGGAAGTCGTTCCAGGCGATGAGAGTCGAACTCTCCGTGTGGGTGCGACACTTAGTCCAGAGGTCCTGACAGACCTGGTGACGTTGCTAAGAGAGAGCGCGGATGTTTTCGCTTGGTCTCCCCAAGACCTGGTGGGGATCGACCCAGAGGTCACTGAACACCGCCTAAATATTCGCCCGCATGTGAAGCTAGTCAAACAGAAAAAATGTAATTTCGGGCAAAAAAAAGGAGGCCATCATAGAGGCAGAAGTTGAAAAGCTCTTGAAGGCGGGGCATATTCAGGAAATACAATTTCCAGAATGGCTTTCCAACGCGGTGTTGGTCCCAAAGACGGATGATTGGCAGATGTGCATTGATTTCCGAGATTTAAATCGTGCCTGTCCGAAGGACCATTATCCCTTGCCAAGGATTGATCAGCTCGTTGACTCCACCTCCGGCTGTGAGCTCCTAAGCATGATGGACGCCTCGCAAGGGTACCACCAGATCAGGCTAGCTAAAGAGGACTAGAAACTCGTCAGCTTTATAACCCCGAAGGGGACGTATTGCTATGTGGTCATGCCCTTTGGCCTTAAAAATGCGGGTGCTACGTACCAGCGACTCGTGGCTAAAATGTTCAGGAATCAGATCGTCCGAAATATGGAAGTCTATGTAGACGATATGCTGGTCAAGAGCAGGAGAGCAGTATCGCATGTGGACGATTTGAGGGAAACCTTCGATACCTTACGAAAATATAAGATGAAGCTTAACCCTAAGAAATGCGCGTTTGGGGTCAGAGCGGGAAAACTTTAAGGTTACATGGTCACAGAAAAGGGTTTTGAGGTTAACCCTGAGAAAGTAAGGGCCATTATGGAAATGCACGCGCCTAAAAACGTGAAGGAGATGCAATGCTTAGCAGGACGGATCAATGCCATGAGTAGGTTTGTATCCAGGTCTGCGGAAAAGAGCTTGCCATTTTTTCAGGCATCACGAAAGAAAGCCAAGTTTCAATGGAGTGATGAGTGTGAAGAGGCCTTTAGATTGCTGAAAGAACATCTGGCTGGCATGACCTTGCTCACGAAGCCCGTCCAAGGAGAGCCCCTTATCCTATATCTATCTGTGGGACAGCAGGCGGTCAGCTCTGTCTTGATCAGAGAGGACGGCAAAATGCAAAGACCAGTATATTTTTGGAGCAAGGTCTTGCACGGAACAGAGGTCAGATATGTGGAAGTGGAAAGGGCGATACTAGCTCTTGTTGGAACTGCTCGAAAGCTACGATCGTACTTTCTGTCCTACACCATAATTGTGCGAACCAATCTCCCGCTGAAAACTATAATGGACAAACCGGAAGCATCTGGAAGGGTAGTCAAATGGATTATAGAGCTCAGTGAATTTGATATCGCGTTTGAGGCTAGAACAACAATTAAGGCTCAGGCCTTAGTTGATTTTGTGCAAGAAATGACTGGTCCCCTTGATGAGCTGAAGGAATGGACAATTTTCACGGATGGCTCTGTCTGTAATCAGGGTTGCGGGGCTGGAATTGTCTTAGTGGATCCAACAGGCGTGTCTACTGAGTTCTCCGTGCCATTAAATGCAACGTTCTCTAACAATGCTGCTGAGTACGAGGCTTTTTTGTAGGAATTCAGATGGCGAAAGACCTAGGCGCAGAGCAGGTGTGCGCTAAGGTAGACTCACAGCTTGTTTGCAAGCAAATTAGTGGAGAGTTTGAGACAAGGGAGGAAAATATGCAGAAGTATTTGGACAAATTCAGAGAGCTGGCCAGAGGAATGAAAGAGTTAACAGTCCTTCAGATTCCTAGGGAGGAAAATGGAAGAGCCGATTTCTTGGCGAAGATGGCCAGCTCTGCCACAGGTTGTGAGGAACGAATGATCACTCTATTAAAGGCAGATAGGGAGTTCGGAGCTGAGCAGGTTTGTGCGGTTATGGAACGAGAGGACTGGCGTTCCCCTATAAAGGCGTACCTAGAGCAAGAGGTCTTGCCGGAGGATAAGAAGGATGCAATAAAGATACGAACCAGAGCTGCCAGATTCTGCTTAATCAAAGGAGAGCTGTTTAAACGAGGATTCGGCCAACCTCTTTTGAGATGCCTAGGTCAAGCGGAAGGAGCTCTGGTGCTTAGGGAAATACATGAAGGTTGTTATGGAAATCACATGGGGGCTAGAGCTCTGTCTAGTAAGGTATTAAGGGCTGGTTATTTTTGGCCTTCGTTGAGGAAAGAAGCAGAGGTCTTCATGAAAAAATGCGAGAAATTTCAGAGGATGGCCCCTCTGATTCATCAGCCAGCGGAAGAGCTGTTAACAATGAGCTCTCCTTGCCCTTTCGCGAAATGGGGGATTGACCTGGTCGGTCCATTTCCGATGGCCCCAGCCCAGAAAAGATTTTTAATTGTAGCCATAGACTATTTTAGTAAGTGGGTTGAGGCAGAAGCTTTAGCAAAAATAACGGAAGAAGCGGTAATGGGATTTATATGGAAAAATGTGTTCTGTCGCTGTGGTGTGCCAAGGGTGTTGATATCGGATAATGGTACCCAGTTCACGGGAGCCAAAATTAAGGCCTGGTGAGTTAAGATGAAAATCCAATAGCATTTCACGTCTGTATATCATCCGCAGGCGAATGGTCAAGTCGAGGTAACCAACCGCATTCTTGTCCAAGGGCTTAAATCACAATTAGAGAGATCTGAAGGGAAATGGGTGGAAGAGCTGAATGCAGTACTCAGGGCGTATCGCACAAACCCCAAGGAGAGCACGGGCGAAACTCCCTTTAGCCTTGTATATGGCATGGATGCTGTGGTCCCCGCAGAAATCAGTCTAGAAACTCATCGAGTGCAGAATTACAACCAAACCCAGAATGAAGCATTGATCCAAGATGCTCTGGATTTAGTTGAGGAGAAGAGAGACCAAGCGGCGGTGCGAATGGAACACATGCGAGGGTGGATCAGAGCGACTTACAATAAAATAGTTCGAGAGAGGCGCTTCCAAGTAGGGGACCTGGCTCTTAAAAGAGCTGATTTGGGACAAGCCAAAGGAAAGCTAGACGCCTCATGGCAAGGACCATTCCGAGTCACCCAGGTTCTGGCTGGAGGAGCTTACAAGTTGGAAGAGCTGGATGGGATAGAGATCCCCCGCGCTTGGAATATTACCAACTTACTTAAATTTTACACATGATTGTAATTTTCTCAAATTTTTGTTTATTGGATTGAATAAAATTGCAGGTCTTCTCGCATATCAAACGCTTGAAATACGTGTTTAAAGCCAGGACTGGCTAGGGATGGATGTCCTCAATTTTACCTGACCTGATTGTCAGTTTAAAACCATGATTAGCTAAGGACGGATGTCCTCGATTTTACCTGACCTGATTGCTAATCTTGGCTTCAAACTGACAACAGGTCAGGT
>BMAC01000350.1:603126-627617 GCA_014905375.1 Phtheirospermum japonicum
GGATGTGGTCAGCGAAGGCCGTGGCATCGAGTTGGTGGAGGCAATCATCCTCGGGAACGTGAGAAAAGGAGGTGGGCTCGGAGACGCCTTCGATAGCGGCAGATYGGTCATAGGGCGTGGAAGGGTGCTCATCCACCCACTTGGCATGAGCATCCAGGCCTAGCCCGAAGAAGACCTCCGTTTCAGGAACAAGGAGATCATACAACTCCTCCGAGCCCAGGAAAGCTCGGCGCGTCGTCTCTCGGGTCAGCTATATCAGACGCAGCCCTTCCTCTGAATTGAGAAACTCCAACCTCCCTTCAGCTCGCCCTTCAATGCGGCCTCGGCCCTCTCTATCGACTTCACCCTCCGCTCGGGCCTGTCTGACCTTATCTTTTAGATCCTGCTCGCAGAGGAGGACCAGGGCTTGCTGTTTCCCCTCAGACTCCTTAGCTTCATGGAGTTCCGACCGCGCCTGCTCCAGCTCTGCCTTCAGCAAATCCACCTCTGCCTCGGCGCCTTGCAGCTTCACCTTGGCTTCCCAGGCCTTGGTTGTCAGCTCTAGTCCTCTTTCTTTCAAGACCTCGATCTCCTTCTTTAGATCAGCATGCAATAAGGAGCCTCGAGCCCAGGCCAGTAAAGACGCCCTTCCCACCACGGCCTGGAAAGAGAAAGGGGTGAGTAATGAACTTGAGGAAACTGAGTATAGTAAGTGAGATATTTTTTACCTGCGCCTCTGCTTTACAATAGAACTCAAGCAGCTCTGGATCTGACATCTTGTCCACAACGCGCCGATCCGTCGTGGGAGCTACCCTCATCATGAACTGTTACGCCACCTCCCCGGGGCAATTGAGGACAGACCTGTTGAAGAGGGCCTGGTTGGGGTAGGGAGGCACTTGAGGAACCATTGCAGGGGCGTCCCGAGAAGTTGCCTCAGGAATGGCTTGAGAAGCGGTGTGGGAAAGGTCTTCAGGAGCAGATGGGAGATCAGCTCAGCTCCGTTTTTGCCTTCTCAATTGCTGCTCCTCCTCGGGGCTCTCAGAGGATGGGGCTGCTGGCTCGCGTACTGACCCCCTCGCCCATTCAGGATTCTTCCTTACTGTCCCGGGAAGAATCGCCTCGGGCTCGAAAGCCCTGGGCTGCGCTAGAGGTTGACTCTGGAGAGGTGCCACGGGGATGACCTCTTCCGTGGTTGGGGAAGCTCTGGAAGGCTCTCCCAGGAGGCTCCTCTGGCCTCCTCCCACGACCTTCTGGGCTTTGGCCTTCATCTTCTCTTGCAACATATTTGTTGAGATAAAATAATGAAGCAATTAAAAAATAAAAAAATGATAACGGAAGGAAAGTAAAACCAGGTCATTCTAAGAAAATACCAATTTTGATGGGCAGAGGCCCGTTCCCTTGTTGGGAGTTGAAGAAATTCAAGAGTTTGGTGGTAAGAATTTTGGATAGGTCGAAAGGGTTTTGGTTAAGGAGGGCAATTTTCTCGCTCAAGTGTGGTGTTCTGTCACCTCGGGATAAACGCACTTGGGGATGTATGAAATTGATAGGGGTAGATGGAAAACCCCAATCTCCTGAGCTCTGGACGAAGAAGAACTTCTTCTTCCAATCCTTGTGGTATGTGGGAAGACCTATCAAGAAGTGGACGTCTGTTCGTCCTGAGAGGTAGAAGAAGCCAGAGGAGCTCTTCGCCTGAAATAAAGAAAAGAAAAGCTGGGCTGTCGGAATAATCCCAGAATATTGGGCTGCTAAGTGAAATCCAGCCATAACGCGGAAAGCATTGGGCAAAAACTGTTGTACCGGGATATGGTACATCCGGGAAATAGCTATTATAAAAAGATGAACGGGGAGGCTCAGGCCGGCCTAAAACTGGTCTACATAAAAGGTTAAATGATTAGGAGGAGGTGATGAAGCCCTCTCATCCGGCGCCGGACTAGTAAATGAGAAATAATCGAAAATGTTAAAAGAGGCGCGGATATTTCGGAGGGTTTGATTACTAACTATTGAGACTGTGTTATCGAGAGGGAGATTTGGTAGAGCTACCGGAGGCCTTTCTCGAAGAACCTCCAAGGGTCTCTTCGAGGAAGTGGCTGAGGGTGATTCGGAAAAAGAAATATCCACGGAGGAGGTAGAATTTACCGTCCCTTCGGGGGGGATCCTCCCAGTGGAATCGAAATGAGAAGAAGAAGTAGACATAATTGAAAGATTATGAAAAAGGGAAAGAAAGTACCTGGTTTGTCAAATAATCGGAGAGGCAGATTTCAAAAATAAAAAATCGCTGAGATACTGGAGAGAAGAGAGAGAGATGAAAAAAGTTGAAAAACATAATTTGAAAAAGTGAAGGAGAAAGAAGGAATATGGAGGGACAAAAAGAAAGTGGGTGAATTTGAAAATCGGAAATTGAGGATGGGATTTGATGAGGATCCCCGCATTTAATGCGAACAGTACTTTATGTGGTGAGCTGGAGCGTCAACTGCCTTAGGTCAAATCACACGCCACCAAGGTGTCAGTTACAGAAGTGACGTGTGGGAATAGGGACCGTTTGGGAAAGCAAAACGACACCACTAATGCCAATAATTAGGACTATTTTGTAGGAGGATATCTCAGGATTCTTCCAGTACGAGAAACCATAAAGGACAGAACGACCTCATTTATTTCAAGAAGAGCCTTGGAATATTACAGATCTACCCCAACTGTTAGGGGGGAGGAGTTGATAGGGAAGCATATACGCTAGACCTGGTTTGGGGTAGCTCTGACTTAACTATCAGGAAGAGATCACTAATGGCTTGAATATTATGCTGAGCCAAAGTTCCAGGGATTAAAAGTTTATCCTGGTCTGGGTGAAAGACCTGGTTAAGTCCTCTAAGGAATAGAGCTCATTCTCATTATAACAAGATTTGACCTGTTGGACGACAGAGACACAAAAGAAAAGAAGAGCTGGATCACGACAGTTCTGGTTCCTTGAATGTTGCTGAAATCCTAGAGGGCTGAAACAAAGAAGACCTAACTAGAGTCAGGACTGATATTAATACTGAGGTAATACAGGAGAAAGAAATAAGGAAGTCTTGGAACAGGGGAGACCTGTTTCCTAAATTCCTGGCAAAGAAACAAGTGGGACCACTTGTCAGAATTGGTTACCTAAACGGCCCTTGATTCGCGGCATGTGCCCCCCGAGATCCCGGCTGGGGTCCCCACTAGGAGAAACTATAAATATCTCAGCACCAAAGCTGAGAGAGGTATGTCATTCTCTTGAGCATTCTTGCTTTCTTTCTGAAAAACACCTCAAACGCTTACTTACTTAAGCATCAGAGAGGTTTCCACCGGAAAATCACCAGTGGTACTTTCTAACTTGTGTTTGTGGTGCAGATCAGGAGGGTGTTCAAGGTTTCAGGCGTTCTCAACATTAGTCATTTCTTGGGTTGAAACAGTGTCCCCGGTGCTTTGTGGAGAAATCGGCAGGGGGCACGGTGGCGACCAAGTGCTTTTTGAATTGGGGCCCCGGTGCTTTTTGAAGGAATACCCCAGTGCTTTTGGGAGAAATTGGCAGGGGCACTGGGTGGCGACAGTGATGCGACTGTGGTTGTTGGCCGATTTTGGTTGAGTTTGGTTCGTCGGACGGCGACTTGGATTTGGACGGCGGTGATGTTGAAAATAAAATGCAAAGGTAGTGTAGTAAAAAAAGCGCCGCAACAATATTAAAAAAGCACTCCAAAAATAGCACTGCAAACATAAAAAAAAAAAAAAAAAAAAAAGCACTGCTGAATACTTGTGTAGTGCTATAAATAGTGATATACAATGCTTTTAATATTCAGATTTTTAAATTTAATTATATTTATTTATTTTTATATTTTTAAATATGCAATTTGTTTCTTAAATCGTAGATCTTGAGAATGTGATTAATTTGATAAATATTTCATTAAAAATGAATAAAAATTAAAAAAGTTATGGTTCGTTGAAGATTTGAGTTTTATTATAAATTTTTGAATTTGCAGTTATATATCCGTTGTACTTTTTAAAAAGCAATTTAGTGCTTATATGTCCAAAATACCCTTTTTAATTATTTAATAAACTTTTTTAAATTATTACCATGTTGACATGTCATAATATCAACCATTAAGATTATCCAATCTAATGGTCAAGATTAGTCCTTAGGTTCGCATATAATGACATGGTTCCATTTGAACCCAACCCTATATATATATATAAAACTATATATATATATATATATATATATAGTTATATATTAGTTTAATATTCGTGTATTACACTACAAAAAAACAGCAGTTTTCCGAGGGACAAACCGACGGAATCGATTTCCCTCGAAATTTTCCGAGGGAAAAACCGAGGGGAATAAACTTCCCTCGGTAATTTCCGAGGGAAAGCATTTCCCTCGGAATTTCCCTCGAATTTTTGGCCCCAGTCTTTCCCGCCATGATTTCCGAGTAAAAAAACGACGGTTTTTGCGAGGGAATTAATTCCGAGGGAATAAATCCCTCGGAAAACCGAGGGATCTTTGCTTCCCTCGGTTTTATTCATTAATTTTTTTAAATATTAATTGTATTTCCAAGGGAATACAATTTCCGTCGGAATAATTCCGAGGGATCACAGATTCCCTCGGTATGAATCCGAGTGAAACTGTATTCCCTCGGAAATTTAATTAATATTTAAAACAAAAATTAAAAAAAAAATTAAAATGTTAAAAAATAGAAAAAAAATAATAAAAATAGGATTTATTTCTGGGACGCCTAGGCGCACCTCTCCTCGCCTCGATCATAATTTTTTGGGTTTTGTTTCTATTTTTACTATTTTTTTGGATTTTTTTTCTATTTTTCTATTTAAAAAATAGGCATGGTAATTTTCTATGCTTCTCCTCACCGTCCGTACAAGTTTGGACTCTTCTCTCTCCTCAAAACTGCTTCTCCACCAATCACCTCAACGTAAGTTTCTATGCTTTCATTTTCGATACAATATTATTGCAATATAGTCTAACAGCTATAGGGTCAAATTATTATTAGTCATGTGAGAATCACAAATTGCCAAAAAAATAAAAAACAGAATAGCATAATTTTGTATATAAATAAATAGATTTTATTTTAGCCTCTTAAATTATTAAAGATCGATTTTGCTTATAATGTAATTCTCAAAAAAAAACCCAAATAAATAAGAAAAATTAGTAAAAAATAGAAACAAAACTCGAGAAATTACGATCGGGGCAGGGAGGGGTGCGCCTCGGCGATCCGGAAATAAACACTATTTTTTCTAATTTTTTCTATTTATTTTGATTTATTTCGATTTTTTTTTTTAAAATGTCCGAGGGAATTCAGAATCCCTCGGAATTCCGAGGGATTCTGAATTCCCTCGGAAATATAAAAAAAAAATCGAAATAAATGGAAAAAAATAGAAAAATCGTAAAAACGAAACCGATCCTATCATCTTAGGCACGTGGGGTGGTTTTGACCCCAAATTCGATCATAAAATACCAACGAGCACGTGCTTGCCCTCACGTGTCATGGGGTTCGACCAACAATGAGATACGATTGATCGATGAACTCCTTTGGTTGGAAACATGAAGCGACGTAGCGTCGTAGTTTCTCGATATTGGAGGAGGTGTGCGTCTCGGCGTTGTGGAACCACCTGGGGGTCGGGCGTCGATCGTTAAGTACGCGTTTTCTATTTTTTCTCGATTTAAAAAAAAATTGAAAAAAAGCCCCCAAAAAGAGAAGAATTAGTAAATAATAAAAACGAATCCCATCATTTCACGACCGTGGTGGGGAGGGGTGAGCCTCGGCGTCGTGGAACCACTGTCGTTGGTCGTCGATCGTCCGCACGCGTTTTCTATTATTTTTGGATTTTATATGAATAATGGAAAAAAAACCGAAAAAATAGAAAAAATAGTAAAAAATAGAAACAAAACTCGAAAAATTACGACCGGGGCGGGGAGGGGTACGCCTCGGCGACCCAAAAATAAACCCTATTTTTTCTAATTTTTTCTATTTATTTTGATTTATTTCAATTTTTTTTATTTTTTAAAATTTCCGAGGGAATTCATAATCCCTCTGAATTTCGAGGGATTCTTGAATTCCCTCGGAAATAAATTAAAAAAAAATAATAACTGAGGGAATGAAACCCTCAGTATTCCGAGGGATCTCTGTTCCCTCGGAAAATTTTAACCTAATTAGCAGCCCTGGCCGCCCGCTTTCTTCTTCTGCGTAGAAAAAAAGAAAGAGAAGATAGAGAAGAGAAAGAGAGAAGAAGAAAAAGCTTGCTCGCACCGCCGCCCCAGCCCGCCACCGCGTCCAGCCGCCGCCCGCTCGCACAGGCCCCTGCCGCTCGCTGCTCGCCCGAGCCGCTCGCCGCATTTGGCTCGCTCGCCCCAGCCGCCGCAGCCGTCGCCTCAGCCGCTCGCCCCAGCCACCCCAGCCGCTCGCCGCCTCAGGACGTCCCCAACCGCCCGCTCGCCGCCGCCCGCTTGCCGCCAACCCAGCCCATCGTAGCAAGCGGCTCGCCGTCCCCAGCCGCTCGCCGCCACAGGCGCTAGCCGCCCCAGCCGCTCGCCGTCCACAGCCCAATGTAAGTTTCAGTAGTTTTTTTTTTGTTTTAATTTTTTTTATATTATTTTTACATATTAATCTTGTTTTTAATTTGTAATAATAGATCAATTTAGGGTTTTAATTTATGTTTTGTGGTTAAATTTAGAATTAGGGTTAAATTTAGGGGTAGTTTTAGAATTAAATTTAGGGTTAAATTAGGGTTAAATTTAGCGATGACCTGTATTCGAGTGCTGTGTGGGCTCTTTACAGACAACGTGTCTACTTCAGAATCTACCTAACTAGAAGCAATCTTGTATTAGGGTTTGCTTTCAAATTTAGCGTTTATTCACCCATTATATTGTGTATATATTGTTCATGCATGGGAGGCCGTGGTGATCGTCCGGGGTTAAATTTTGTTTATATATAATATTGTCATTGGTGTTGTTGGTTGTATACCGTCGGATGTTGACGTGGGTTACGGCGCCGGCCGGGAGGTTTTGTCCCTCCAATAGCGGGTTTTCAAATTTTATTTTTTAAAACGTGATAGGGTGTCACGGGATTTTATTTAAGTTTTTAAAATATTTTCAGAAAAATGTGATGGTGGTAATTGCTTATTTGGAACCTTGGCGAAGTGACGCGATGCATATAAATCACTTGTTTTAGAATTAATAACATATTGAAAATTTTGAAACGAAGTTTCGAATTATTCCAATATTCCTTAGACCCGTTTGAAATTTAGTATCAAATATAGAGTTTGATACTAAATTTCGAATGTCCCATTTTTGGACAGTTTGAGAATGTGACTTGTAGTATGGTTATCTTATGTGTATGTCTTTTTTCTTTAGTTTTGAAATTTTGATTTCTACATCTCTCGAATTGTTCTCGAGTGCACTGAAATATACGTGCACTACGAGAACTGGGGGGAGATGCTGCCGAAATTTTGAATCTAAGAAAAATACATATGTTAAGATAATACATACTACCAAAATGTCATGTTCTTGAATGGGATAGAAGCCTTACCAATTATAAATCGAATTCACCCATTCTTCTCGTAATGCTGCCGAAATTTTGCCACCTTCTTTAAATCTAGACACGCTTGACACTCAAAAATCTTAGGATGAGTTCCGATCGTAGTTGGATGTACGAGCGAATCGAAGACGGCTATTTAYMCTCAAAATYCACGAATGGAYTTGAGAGTTTTATTAAGTTTGCGCAAGTGARTTCYRCTCACAAGGACGGACAGAGACTGAAATGTCCTTRTAATCGTAGCAGATGTAGGAATAGAATCTACTTGGACGTCGATGAGATTAAGTACCACCTAGCGAAAAATGGGTTCGTGCCGAATTACTATAGATGGATTTACCACGGAGAAACCCGGCTCGACACCTCTGATCATGTTCAGGATTTTCATGCTGGAGGACCCTCTCACATCCCTTCTGAAGAATCATCAAATCCATACATTAATATGGTTCAAGATGCAGCTGGTCCTAATTTCGAAGTGGTGGCCGATGTGGAAGAGTCGCCGAACGCTGAGGCTCAAAAATTTTACGACATGTTGAAAGTTGGAAATCAACCATTGTATCCGGGGTGCGAAGCACATACTCAGTTGTCATTAGTTTCCCGTCTCATGACTTTGAAATAAGAGAATCACATGTCTCAAAAGTGTTATGATCAATTGAGTGAATTAATCAAGGAGATTGTACCGAAAGACAATCTCGTACCCGATAACTTCTACAACAGTAAGAAGTTGTTAAGGGGTATGGGCTTACCGGCCGAGAAGATAGAATGCTGCAAGAATAATTGTATGATCTACTGGGGAGACGATTCTTATTTGACAAGTTGCAAATTCTGCAATGAACCTCGGTTTAAACCTGTTCCACATGGAAAAACAAAACGCTTGAAGGCTCGTGTCGCGTACAAGAAGATGTACTATTTTCCATTAATAGCGAAAGTGATTAGTTTTTTTGAAATATGTTTTATTTATTCTTATTTTAAAACACACTTTTTTAAATTGGATTTATTAATGAGTTTGGTGTCTAATATATATACGTCTATTTTGTAAATGCTCGTATTATTATCTAATAAATTTATCAGATGCCGATTCGTCGAGGATCTAGCAGTGTAGGTCGATCAGATATGGGGTCGGCTAATCATTTAGCTGATTTCGATACCGACTACATGGGTCTCGGTAGTGATCATCCAGCGACGCAGACCCCGGTGCATACCCCGACACAGACGCCGACGTCGCATACTCCATCGCAGACCCCGTCCGACGCGGGTACATCACGGACCTGACGACAGTTGGACGCACCGCAGCGGAGTATGACTCAGGTTTTATATTGCAAGGGTCGAAGTAAGTAAATCAATTATTTTAAAATTATAATTATCATTATGATTAAATTTTATTCGTAAAAAAATAAAAACACAATTAAATACAGGCTGCACAGCACATCGGGGAGGGTGTCCACTCTCCTCCGTATCATCTTTGAGAGGGATCTCCATCCCGCCGAGTGGTGCTATAAGGCGGTCCCTAAGGAGGTTAAGGAGTTCTGGTGGGAGATGTTTAAGGTAATTATTATTTTGTGTCCAAATTTGTTAGTATTTACCGTAAAAACATAAACATATGTTCCAATCGAATTGTTATTATTGTTTTATTTTGCAGGATGTTTGTTATTAGGACCCAGAAGAGTATAGTGAGAAGGACATACGGGATGTATTTTTTCCGATGATCGGGGGCCTTTACGGGAAGAAGCTTAACGAGTATAAGCAGCATATTGCCTCCCATGCTGGTGGTCGACCGGAGTGCCTGACGCGGAGGTCTATGGGTAAACGATTCTGTTATATGTTTTCTTATTAAATTAGAATTTTTTATTTAGAACATATAATTTATATCGTATTTTATATATCATCCATTTCAACTAGGGCTTGGAAGGTTGAGTGGGATAAGCCCGAGAACAAGAAGAAATCCGATCAGTGCAGCAAGAATAGGAGGAGCGAGCCTGCTGGGCCGGGTACTGGGATGTCAAAGCACACGGGGGGTGCTAAATATACTATCGACTATGCCTTGGATATAGTAAGCAATTTCATAATATAATAATATAATATTTATTTGTTTAATTTTAATGTTAATTATTTGAAAATTCTATTTGAATACAGGAGCGGGAGACAGGTTCGCCGGCTACGTACTACGATCTTTTTAAACGTACGCACCAGAAGAAAGACGGCGCGTGGATCGATACCAGATCTGCTAATATTAATGTGAGTCTCTTTCTTATTTTTTTCTAATTCTTTGATTTTAACATAATTCTTTAATAACGGGTTGTATTTCAGGTGGAGTACGAGCGACAACTGACCCAGGAACAAGAACGTGCGTCTTCCCAGGAGGAGAGTAACGAGGTTGACCAGGATCAGGTTTTCCTCGACGTCGCCGGGCTGAGCAAGGGACGGCTTTACGGCACCGGAGCGTATGGGAAGATGATGGCTGCTACGAAGGGTTTATTGAAGGGCCGCTCTTCCACCTCCTCCCAGGCTGACACGAGCCACATCAGAGAGCTCGAGGCGTTGCAGCAGCAGGCAGGCGAGGAGAGGCGACAACGAGCGGAGGAGCGCCGGCAGCAGGAGGAATTTCAGGCACGGATGAATGCCCAGATGGCTGAGATGTATGCTCGTCTCCAGCAGCAGTACCCCCTCCCCATCAGCAGCAGCAGTACCCCCCTCCCCATCCACAGAACATTTTTACAGTTCATATAAAATTTGTTACTGTTTCGATCGAACGCATGATAATTCTGAAATTTTCAAATATTTTTTTATAATAATTGGTTTATTTATTTGTCAATTCTTTAATTACTTTTTTCAAATTTTTGGGAATTTTAATAATTGAACAGGAATTAAAATTAAAACTAAAAATTAAAAATTAATAAAAAAAATTAAAACCGAGGGATTTTCCCTCGGAAATATAAAAACATAAAAACAATAATAAAAACAAACCGAGGGAATATTCCCTCGGAAATAGCAAAGGTCCGAGGGATAACAATCCCTCAGTTTTCCGAGGGAAATATATTCCCTCGGATATTTTCTATTTCCGAGGAAAACAAATCCCTCGGAACTCCGAGGGAATACGAGTCTCTCGGAATTCTGAGGGATTTGTTTCCCTCGAAAATGTCAAATATCCGAGGGAAATATTCCCTCGGAAGTCCCTCAGAAAACCGAGGGATTGCGCGGAAGAGATTCCGAGGGACATGTCCCTCGGAAATCCCTCGGAATCATTTTTCCGAGGGATTTTATCCCTCGAAACAAAATTCCGAGGATGCTTTTTTCGAGGGAATTTTTCCCTCGGTTTTGGGAAAACCGAGGATTTTTCCTGTGTACCGAGGGAAAATTCCCTCGGAATTTTGCTTTTTTTTTTGTAGTGTTACTCGGGATTATCAAAAGAAATAAATAAAATTTGATAATTATAATTATAAATTTTAAATCTAAAAAAATCAAAGGATAATTATCAATATTTCCCATTTAGCCATGTCTAATTTATTTATTAATTATTGTTATTATTAATAATCTTATACTTTAATATTTAGAATGAAAAGAAATATATTATGATTAAGTAGATATTAGGGCGGCGATTGGCTGCCACGGCGTGCGATTGGCCGGGAAGAAGACGTAGAGGACGCCGCAACGGCAGCTGGGATTTATAGTCGAGGCGGGTTTTGGGCTTGGGGTACCGATCCGGATGTGGCGGCGCTGATCTCGGGTTCTTATTTGTGTTGTCCGATCTGGATTCTTGACAAATATGAGTGGTGCGGTGGCGACAGGTTCTAATCGGAAAAGAAGGGGATGGTGTTGGTGTGGTGGTGAGTGGAGACAAGGTCTGCATTCAGAACCAAGGCGATGTTAGAATAGGTCTGAAAAAGAAGAAGGAAACGGATGTGAAGGCAAGTTCTGAAAATATTGATTTGATTTGCATTATTTAAAAAGACATAAAACCCCTTATCCTTCTATATTAATGATTTAATGAATTTACAAAAATTGAAAAAATCTGGTCCACACAAATGATTAGATCTAAGGTCAAAATTAGTCCCTAGGTTCACATATAAGGACGAGGTTCACATTTGAACCCAAACACACACACACACACACACACACACACACATATATATATATATATATATATATATAATTATACATATTTTGTATACAAGTTCTTAATCGAGAAATAAAAAAAACTATTGTCCAAAAAAAAAACTAAAGGATTTTGAAAAGGACAGAAACCTTTATACTAAAGTTTGCTATATACTTCAAGTTTTTTTTTTGAGTAATAGGTCTTATATTGAAAGTATGGCGCAAAGCAGAGTTGAAGAAAAAAAGAAGGAAAACCTTAAGAAGCAGACGGTATTAATCACATTTTTCTTTCTTTTGTCAAAGACGATAGTTCTGTAAAAACCAAAAAGGCTTAAAGGAGTTTAAGGTTTGCCTTAAATAGTTTATTTTGATAGGGAAGAAGAGGCTTTTTTTGTTGGGCTCGAATAAATACAAGAAAATGCGATTTATAAATAATGTGGCCGAACAAGGAAATAATAATTTGTACTTATAATTATGTTGAGGATGGAAAGAAAATAATAATAATAAGAATTACTGTAATGATAATTATAATATATGAAAGTATCTAATAATATTAATAATCATCCTTAAAAGAAAGAATCAAGTATTACAACCTACCCCGCTTAAGGATTTTTCTTCCTCGAAAATTCAACTACATACCTAAGCTTAGAATATTCAGATATTTGGCGTATAACTCCTCCTCTCGTTCCCAAGTTGCTTCATGTTTTCCATGTCGGTTCCATTGCACCTTAACTAACGTGATATCTTTAGTTCTTAACTTGCGAATTTTCTTCTCCAAGATTGCACATGGCGTCTCTTCATATGTCAAATCCTTATTGACTTCCAAGGTCGTATAACTGATAAAGTGACTTGGATCATGAACATACTTCCTCAACATCGAAACATGAAATATATTAAAATCGGGTGGTAGAGCCAAATGGTACGCTAGGTCCCCACTCGATCAAGGATTTCAAATTGCCCGACAAACCCCGGTCGGAGTTTTCCCTTTTTACCAAAATGAAGAACTCCTTTGGGTGGCGACACTTTCAAAAACACTTTATCCCCAACCTCTAAAAACATGTCTTTCCTACGCTTGTCCGCGTACAATATTTATTGATCTTGATCTCCTTTGATCCTCTCACGAATTAATTTGATCTTTTCCACCGTTTATTCAACTAACTTCAGTCCTAACACTTTTCTTTCACCAACTTCATGTCAGAAAATTGGAGACCTACACTTCCTCCCATATAATGCTTCGTATGGTGCCATTCCAATTGTAAATTGGTAGCAATTATTGTAAGCAAACTCTATCAATGGTGGAAGTGTTTTCTAATCACCCTTTACATCAAGAACAAAAGCTCTCAACATGTTCTATAGGACTTGAATCGTACGCTCTGACTGGCCATCGGTTTGAGGATGGTAAGCCGTACTAAATTTCAACTTCATCCCCAAAGTATTTTGCAAACTTCCCCAAAACTTGGATGTGAAACGAGCATCCCTATCCAACACTATTGCTACTGGAATTCCATGTAATATTACGATCTCCTTGAGGTAAATTTGTGAATTGATGCATACTTAGTGTCATCTTTACCAGCAAAAAGAGTGCGGACTTAGTCAATCTATCAACGTTAACCCATATTTTCGTAAACGTCCTGGGTAAACCGACACCAAAGCCTATAGATATATATTCCACTTCCATTGTGGGATTTTAAGTGGATTAAGTAATCCATGAGGTCGTTGATGTTCGGCTTTGACTTGCTGACAAGTCAAACAACTCATCAAACTTTCAAATGTCATTTTTCATACCTTTCCACCAAAAGATTTTCTTAAGGTCTTGGTACATCTTGGTGCCACCTGGATGAGCGGTGTACGGTGTACTATGAGCTTCGAGTAGAATTTTCCTTAATAAATTCTCCTCTTTAGGCACAGACATTCTACCTTTGTACACTAGAGCACCGTCGGTAGTCATAAAGAAACCCTTGTCACTTCCACACAACACTTGTTCTTTCACTTTCTTCAACAACTCATCCTGAGATTGGCCTCGTTAATCCTTTCCATTAAGGTGGATTTTACCACCACAGTACACAAGATTGAGTTCTTACTCTTTGGAGGTACCACTACCTCAATACTCAACTTTGAGAAACCACCCACTAGCTGATCTTGAATTGTCGTTAGGGAGGCTAACTCTCCTCATGTTTTTTGGCTCAAAGCATCAACAACCACATTAGCTCTGCCTAGGTGATAATGGATGGTACTGTCATAGTCCTTTACTAACTCGAGCCACCTTCTCTGCCTCATGTTCAACTCCTTCTGAGTGAACAGATATTTCAAACTCTTGTGGTCCGTAAAAATTTCACATTTTCCTCCATATAAATAATGTTGCCAAATCTTAAGTGCATGAACCACAACCGCTAATTCCAAGTCATGCGTTGGGTAATTTAACTCATGCGGCTTCAACTGCCTCAAAATGTAAGCCACAACTTTCCCGTGTTACATGAGTACACACCCAAGTACTTGCTTAGATGCGTCGCTATAAATAACAAAATCTTTTATAGGGTCTGGAATATTTAACACTTGGGCTGATGTTAGTTTCCTTTTTAAAATTCGAAAACTCTCTTCGCACTTTTCATTCCAAATAAATTTCTCACCTTTTATCGCCAACATCGTCATGGGTCCTTCAATCATTGAGAATCCTTCATTAAATCTCCGATAATAACCTGCCAAACCCAAGAAGCTGCAAACTTCACTCGCGGTGGTCGGTGCATTCTAATCATTTAGCGCCTCAATTTTGTTCGGGTCAACCTCAATCCCTTGAGCAGTCACTACATGTCTAAGAAACATAACTCGATCTATCCAGAATTCACATTTCTTAAACTTCGCATACAAGCTCCTAGAGCGAAGAGTCTCTAATACCATTCTCAAGTGTTCCTCATGTTGTTGCTCATTTTTCATTTATACCAAAATATCGTCGATAAAAACAATGACAAACTTTTCCAAAAAAGGATGAAACACTCGATTCATCAATTCCATGAATACACCCGGAGCATTAATGAATCCAAATGGCATCACTACAAACTCGCAGTGACCGTATCGCATTCTAAACGATGTCTTTGAAATATTCCCGCTCCTCCTAATTGGTCAAACAAGTCTTCGATCCTCGACAAAGGATACTTGTTTTTTACTTTAAGTCGGTTAAACTCTCGATAGTCGATGCACATTCTTGAAGTACCATATTTCTTCTTAACAAACAAAACTGGTGCTCCCCAAGGGGAAACACTTGGTCAAATGAATTTTAAGTCTAATAATTCTTGTAGTTGAACCTTCAACTCTTTTAGCTCCTTTGGTGACATTCTACAAGGAGCTTTCGACACGGGTGCGGCACCAGGTACAAAATCGATAGTAAATTCTACTTGTCAATTTGGTGGGAATCCCGGGAGATTCTCCGAAAATACATCTTGAAACTCGTTCACAACTGGTACATCTGTGATTGAAAACTCTTGCGATTGAGTGCCAATTATATTTATAAGGTACCCCTGACACATTCCTTTTCTAAGCATCTTGATCGCCTTCATTGTTGAAATGATTCGAGGTGATGTGCCAATCTTAGCTCCATAGAATATAGTATCTTTATTATCAAGTAAACCCAAAGTTATCTCTCTCTCTTGACACTTAATACCCGCTCTATACTTCGTCAACCAATCCATGCCCAGAATTACATCAAAGTATTTCATATCAATCACATATAGGCCAACCTCTATGCTATTCTCATTCACAACTATAGGAGTATCTCTAACCATTAAGTTAGTGAAAATGACTTTTCCCGAGGGTACGGTAATTTGGCGATTTATCTACACTAATGTTCTTGCTTTCAGACATAGCATAAAATGTTTTAGACATTAATGAATGTGTGGCACTAGTGTCGAAAAGAACTAAAGCTGGTACATCGAATACTAATAACATACTTGTCATTGTGCCTGGATTTTTCTCAGCATTCTTCTGGTTCATGGAGAAAATTCGAGCTTGACCTCCCGAAGGTTGACCATTGTTCCCTCTGTTACAAAATTGGTTTAGGAAATTTGGCACTAAGTGATCTGGTGCCTTGCATCGATAACATCTTCTTTGTCCCAACATGCACACTCCTTGGTGAGGTTTGCCACAGGTGGTGCATAATGGCCTAGCATTTTGTTAAGGGGGCTCCTGGCCACCACCGGTCTTGGTTTGCTTGTTCGGTTTCTGGTAACCATGTTTACCATGATCCGGTGCTTACCATTTTCTTTTTCCAAAAGATTCGACATGTCTGCGCTCTATGTCATGACTTGCGGCTATCCCTTGAGCCCGTCTCACTATTTTGGCATAAGACAAGTCCCCATGTCTTGTGAGAATGTGTCGTATTCCAGCCCGCAGCGTGCCTAGGAACCTGTGGGCCTTCTCGAGGTCATTATCTATAAAGTGCATAGCTAAACGACCTAAGTGATCGAATATCCTCTCATAGTCCACCACGGTCATGCTACCTTGAGTGAGATCCAGAAACTCATGTTCTATATGGTCACGATAAAAGTGTGGGTAGTATTTTGGGTCACAATATTTCTAAATTGAGCCCAAGTAAGTGCGTCATGTTCAGCCACCGACCTCGTTCGCCAATACCCTTCCCACTAATGGTCGGCGTCCTCTACTAATTGATACTCGGCGTAACTCACACGTTGAGCATCAGTGCAATTTAAGAGCTTAAATGTTCATTCTAAGGTTCACAACCAATCCTCCACGTAACCGAGATCCTCACGCCCACTAATCGTTGGGGGCACATAGCGACAAAAAATCTCAACCACTTGTGCTTGATTATTAGCCGGAGCATTGACTTGTGTATCATCCTGGGCGTTATTTTGATCATTAGTTTGGTGTTGCCCCGTGCTTGTGCGTCTTGGGAACATTTTCCTGATGGAAAAAGTTACTTTCATTTAGAATCCCGAATATAAAATGAATATTAGATTCATGATGTAGTTATATACACAAACATTGCCTTAGTGTAAACAAACATAACTACGATCTCCATTATTATAAAAAGAAACCTTCAAGAGATAATAATATAGTGGAAACGTTCGAACGAAATAACGAGAATTTGGAATTCACAAGAATAAGAAATAACGATCTTAAAGAGGTCCAAAATTATTTGTCGTCCTTTAAAATGGACATCACTCATTGGCCACGGAGTTCTCATCACTATAATCTTCTCCCGCTTGTGGGCCTTTCTCCGGTTGAGGGTTTTATTCCGGATCTTCTTCTCCTGGATCTGCTATTTCTCCATCCACATGCGGAAAAGTGAAGACGCAAAATGAGTATAAATGATGGTTGACACATCTTCTTTGGAGGTGAACACAGCCTCTTGCAGAAAGAGGGTCCTTGCTCGATCTTGCCACTGCTCGGGTAGCGTCTCCATTAACTTCACTATTCCATATTGTTTCGCACGTGCCCTTTGGTAACCCATCTCGGTCAAATGTTCGCCGAATCTATGGTTATTTTCCCTTCAGTAGTTTCTAAAATGTGCCACATGAAGCTTCTTCATTGTAGTGGGACTAGGGATCGACTTTCTAGCTGCTCACACATACGAGACATCTACACGCATAACTCATACTATGTGAAGGTCAAGTCTAACATAAGATCTGCTCAAGTTCGAGGGGTATTCATGCATCAATTATATTATATTTGAATGTTAAAATGTATAATTTGAACTTACCCGTTGGAGCCGACTGCATATGACGAATTGGAATTTTAAATAAATTTTAAATATCATATTTGAACAAAAATTGAAAATATTTTTCAAAGACATCCAAAACCATATTTCTCTGATACCACAATGTAACACCCTTAAAAAATAGAAGGTCTAGAAGCAATTCTTAAAAGAAATGATGAAAGATCTCGATTATAAAAGTTTTCTTTAAACAAGCTAACAAGTATATAATAAGCATAGCATAGTATGAAAACAAATCGGTTGGTAACTTGTTGAGAGAATACACACACACACACACACACACACACATACATANTTGTATGGCTTAAAGCAAGCTCCAAAGCAATGACATGAGAAGTTTGATAATGCCATGATAGAGTATGGATTTAGAATCAACGAATCTGATAAATATAAGCCAAAATACAGAATTGGTCCATTAACTTTGTGCACTTGGGAATTTTAGTCCACCAAATACACGGGGGTAGATTTTAGTCCACTAATTAAAAAGAAGTCATACATTTAATCCATTTCTGACTTGAAATTAAAATTTTTGCCGGAAATTAGATTTTAACCCGATTTTCGGGGATTTCGACCAGAAAAACCAGCCAACATGCCACATATGTGTTGACTAGGTTATAAATTGCCACATATTTGATGATTGGGTTTTTTGTGGAGGGAAAATTGGCTATTTATACAAGCCCTAAAATTCCTTCCTTCTCCCTTGCCGATGTACCTTGGTGCTGCAAAATAAAATTCCGCCATTGAAGATGTCTCACACTACAGGGTCGGTGAACTGCTATTGTCTCACAGCACATGGTCGAAGGTGAGCTTTTTTACGAACATCTTGGATGGATGACAACCCAGGCTGAAGGTTTAATTATTGTCTTCTATGGCCTATAAGTTTTTTTCAATTCATGTCTTGTAATAAATCTTAACCTAATCCAGTTTCTTCTCTCTAAGATTATGAAACAAATTCTTGATTTTATTATTTTTTTTTATAGAGTGGAGAGCTTCGTTTCTTTGATTTGGAGGATCCCCCGATGTGCCCTAGATTGAGGGCAATAATACCTGGTTTACTGAGAAGGATCAATTCAATGGAAGCTAACAATTCAATAATGCGTGAAAATGGGAAAAAGATTCTAAAGCTAATGGTTTTGATATTGGTCTTTTTAATTATTGTTTGTTGGATGTGGTCAAAGATGCACGCCGGGAAGAATGAAAATGTCGGAGTGAAAGTGGTGAAGGGGATGATGCTAGCTTGAGGGGATTGTAATTTCAAAGTATTATCTAATGTGGCGATTAAGATGTAATAGTTCTTATGTTAGTTATGTTCATGTAATCCCTCTATGTAATGACATTTGTTTGGACAAATGCAATCTGTTTGTTAATGTAGTCCCTCTATGTGTATGTTTGTTGTTTGTATAAAGCTTTTGTTTCTGTTTGTTGTTTGTTTGGACAAATACATTTATGAAGCTAATGTTTCCGTTTGTTGTTTGTTTGGACAAATGCATAAAGCTTTTGTTTCTGTTTGTATACATAAGCCTGTCAATAGTGTGTACAAATCCATAAGCCAACAATTACATAAGCCTATCAATAGTGTGTACAAATCCATAAGCCAACAATTACATAAGCCTGTCAATAGTGTGCCAATATCATTTCTATTTCACTCTAAACAGTCTGCCAACACACATGAGAAGTCAATATCATCCACTCTAATAACAATATCTAATATCATTTCTAATTTAATATCCAATATAATTTCATCACAAAAGTGGTCAATAGTGTACCAAATAGTCTGCCAAAACACATTAAAGCTATTACATAAGTCTGCCAAAATAGATCTAAAATTCCTATTATGTTAAATTCAAATGTCAAAGATGTAATATCAAGTGCAAAATACATGAGAAGTCAGATAATTCCCATTACATCCGATTCCCAACAACATGCCAAAACAAAATCAAATTCATTAGAATTCAGATAATTCAAGGTGACAAAGTCCATATTCAAATAAATTATTTTCTTGATTTCCTAGTCTTCATTGAGAGATCAGAAGGGATGCTGGATAAGTTTTAAACTTCTGACTTCCTTCAGTTGACTGTGGACTTGAAAGTGATGAATTTTCCATTTGAAGCTGTTCAAAAGCTGAAGGTCCAACCTTTAGGACTTTAGGTCTTTCAATCTGAGACATTTGGGTAGGAATTAGACTAGAAACATCTTCATCTGAAACTAATTGGTTTGGAATTATAGGTGACAATAGGGTAGGCTTGCTTTTGTTTGCTGGCCTTGGTGGCCTCTTCATACCAGTTATCCCCTACACATAAAACACAAATTTGATTCATATTTTGTGTCTAATCTATTAAATAAACAATAATTTACAAGTGTAGAATTACTTACACTTATTGTTCCTTCACTGCAGTTGGTTGACCCTCCTTCACCATTTCCAGGATTAGTACTCCTTAGCTACACAAATGAAAATATAAATTAACATATTTACAATTTTAAAAGAAAAAATTAAATAAAGATAACAGGAATTACCTGTTGTTGAACTTCTTCCTCCCCACTATTGTTTGGTGCTCTTTTTCCACATGTGACTGCATTATGTCCTTCTATTCTACATTTTCAACATTTCACAGTTTTTTGTTGCCTATTCATAGCCACTGGTTTTTTTCCTGTGACATGCTTCTTTCTTTTTAAAGCTCTCTCATCAGATTCCAACCTTCTTGCCTTTTGTGGTCTTCCAACTACCCTACCAAAGTTTGGGGGCATATGTGGAATGTACATGGTCTCAACTGTGTAGCAAGGTTCCACAAAATCATCAGGATCTCTTTTTTCACAATAAATGGCAGCACATGCATGTATACATGGTATCCCAATCAACCCCCAACCTCTGCAGCTGCAAAACCAATCATTCAAATTAACATAAAATTGTCCCCCATCATAAGTAGACACCTCATACTTGTTAGAATCACAATTTAGAATCATGCAATCTCCCACTCTGTCCCAATGATTTTGCAATATAATCTCGATCCTAGGACACAATTTGTCTCTCCACTTCTTTGAAGCATATCTGTTCTTCGGAAGCCTCTCCATTAGATATTGTCTTATCCACTCCAACATAGTGAGGATTGGTTTTCCCTAGCCTCTGAAATACACATGTTTAATGTTTCACATGCATTGTTCAAAAGCATGTCACACTTTGAGGCCTCATTGAAATGTGATCTGCTCCAATGGACTGGAGGCTTGTCATTGAACTATGAAGAAGCATCTTCACTAAGCTCTTTCATTTGTGTCATTCTGTGTCTGAACTCTCCAACTGTGCTTGCTTGTGCAGCCCTCCAACGTGCAATCTTAAAAGATAATCCCCTATAACCAGCTTTGATAAAGCTGTTATGCATATGCCTCACACAATATCTAGGGTCACTACCTGGAAACACCTCATTGAAAGTTTGGATCAGACCTTTTTTTTGTCAGATATGAATGTGGATTCATATTCTCTGAACATATTCAAATCCCTCTTCAATACAGTGAGAAACTAAGTCCATATTTCCCCATCTTCCTTAGATACCACAGCATAAGTAAGTGGATAGATGTTATTATTTACATCTATACCCACTGCTGTTAGCAAAACCCCCTTATGTGGCCCTTTCAGATGTGTTCCATCAACATCAATAAATGACCTACAACCTGCCTTGAAACCTTCTTTCATTGTACTAAAGCAAGCATAAAACTTGATAAACCTCAAGTGTCCATCTGCATCATCCTCATAGTCCATGATTATTGTTGACCCTGGATTTGACCTTCTAAGCTCTTCACTGTAATTCAAAAGTTTATTATATTGTTCATCACGAGTACCCTCAATGATTTTAATAGCCTTTTATTTTTCCCTGTAAGCCTGATCCCTTGAAACATTGCACCTCAGTGCTTTCACCACATCTTTCCTCCAACCCCTCACATTTCTCTTAGGATCTGTCTTGAAGTTATCTAGGAATTTATGTGTCAGCCAAGTAGATTTTATATTCTGGACATTAAATGACTCACAATATGAATGATTAGGGTTATACTTGCAAATATAAAAAGAGGCAGCATCTTTCTTCTTATTCAAATGCATCATCCAAGGACAGTCATGATCCTTACACACAACATAGACCCTAAATGAATCATTTTTGGTGAATTTTAATTATCTCCTGGTCTTGATTGCATGTGATTGGACAACTTTCATAAATTCTTTCTTTGTACTGAACTCCATCCCTAACTCAAACACAGGATCAAAGAGAAGCTCAGGGTTAAAAGCTGTATATGTGGATTCACCATCCTCATCATCAGACACTCTATGACAATACAAATTACCTTCATAGTCCACAATATCCTTCTCCCCAGAATCAACACTGTTTTCATCAGCATCAAGGCCTCCATCCTCAGCTTCTTTGGTGCAACTATATTTTCTTCAAACAACTGATCATCATATTCACTCTCACTGACCATGTCATAGTCACTATCTACCAAATCACTTTCTTCAAACTCAGTTGTTGTGTCACCCTCTTGAAAATGATCACCCCAATCTCTAGCACTACCTAATATGTCTCTCTCTTCATTGTCCCCACCCTTATCCCCAGCCCCACCTGATTTTTCGATCACTTCATTGTCCCTATCCTTTTCCCCAGCCCCACTCGATATTGCCATCTCTTCACTATCCATATCCCCCTCATCATCCTCCTCCACCTCATCATCATTCCGTTGCACTGCCTCAACATAGACATGCATCTCCCTAGTTCTCAAGCTCTGCTTATATAGCCACATCAAGTCCTTATCTTTAACAATCAACTTAAAACCCCCATCACATAAAATATACAATCTCTTATGTTCAACTTTCAAATGAGCTTTAACCCATAGATCAAGATTGTAAATTGTCATGTGAGCTTCATTTGCATAGTCAAACTTTATTTACTGTCCTCCATTATATCTTGCAGTCGGAGTATTCTCAAATTTACCACCAAAGTGCATGACCATAGTTAGATTAGAAGAATCGCGGGCTGTAAGAACAAGATTAAATGTAAAAAAATTAGAACTTTTTCACTGTACACATCATTGTAATAGAAAATTTAATTTATTAAATTAGATATAAATAAAATATTAATATCAAGTACAAGTCAAATTAATGAGACCCCACATGCTCCAGTTCTAGCAAACAACAAAGACATAAAGGAAACAAAGGGGGGGGGGGGAATCACGGAAAAAAAGGGGAGGAATCACGGGCAACCCCCACACGGTTGTTTACACACTGTGAATGACGGGAAAATACTTCGTGGTGGTGTGTGTGTGTGTGTGTGGTGTGTGTGTGTGTATACATACGAATTAGGGCACATAAAACTCACCATAACGAGGTTCTTCTATGTCGGCATGCCTCAGACCTCGCACAAATACCATTTCGAAGCTTTAATTGTTAAATTGGGGCTCTTACTGCTTGTTAATCAAACATTTTCAGAGGATTATAGGATTAAGGTTCTTACGATTGTGTTTTATTTGAGTTGGGTCTTTTGTAGCAAGAAGAAATAGGGCGTGCTTGCAAATGAAAGGACACCATTTCTGGTAGGAATTAGGTTTAGGATTAGGGAAATGAAATCGGGTGTTTGGGGTTCTTACCGCTTTGTTTTTTTTTTTTTAATTATTTCCCTCCCTAATTAAATACCCACTTGGCATTATTAATTTTTATAATTAAAATAAAAATTTAGTCTGCACATATGTGGCATGTTGACCGATTTTTCTGGTCAAAATCCCCAAAATCGGGTCAAAATCTAATTTCGGGCCAAAATTCGTATTTCAGGTCAGAAATGGACTAAATGTATGACTTTTTTTAAATTAGTGAACTAAAATCGCCACTCATGTATTTGGTGGACTAAAATTCTCAAGTGCACAAAGTCAATGGACTAATTATGCATTTTGGCCTGTATATTTATATAGGGTACACGTTTGTACAACTTTCATGTAAGAAGCTTTGTTTATGTATTTAAAAAAATAACAGTGCATGTTTTGGTTTTGGTTCCAATTTCGCATGGCCGATTTATCATGCTCACAACAAACAAACAAAACCATTAAGTCATAAAACTTACTATAAACTTCACAAATAAATAAGCGACAAACAAAAAAGTACGTGACTCACTAAAAGCAAATAAATTGAAAAAAAATAGTTATCATCCTGGGTCCATGTAGGCAGAAAAAATAAGAAATTCATGAACTTTGATATGTTTGCAGCCATCAATGGAACCACAGAATCTCTCATCAAACACTTAACAATTTGAAAGTGACGCAATAAAGAAAATAAAATAAAAATTAGAACTGCATATTATCGAAACAACCAAGAAACTTAAACAAGTTCACAAAGTAAGTTTTACTATAGATAGTAAAAAGAAGAAATTCGACAACAAGAATAAACTTATAGTAGCAAACATGACAGCGCAGTCAATTTAAGTTTCAAGCAGAAAAAGAAAATAACAATCTCAAATCAGCCAATAAGCTAAGTTGAAATAAAAGTGCAGAATCCCAATGACCAAAAATAAAGTCACAAACGAGCAGACAAAAGAGAGTTTATTTTTCATGAAAATGAGAAAAGTATTGAATAACGTGGAATTAATCATTTAATAAATTCTCCAATCCCGTCGTCATATGTCGTCTCGCTCCATCAACCTGAAATCGTTAAATATTTGGGATGAGCTACTAGCCCAGTGAGAACATATGTCTCATACAATCACGATATGAAAAATATATTAACGAAAAAAAAAATGCCTTGAATGTTTTAACCTGGATTCCGCCATGAAATACGTACCCTGTACCCGAAGGCTATATAGTCGCCCGACGGCTAAATGGTCGCCCGAAGGCTATGTGGTCGTCTGAAGGCTATATAGTCGACATCAAATGTCACATGTGGATCAATTAAACATTAATATACCATATAATGATTATACGAGACAAGAAGATGATTTTAGAAAATTTCCCCACTTCGAAATAGTATTGCGAATATGTGATGTTATGCAAAACCCCTCCTAAATTCCTTGATCTCCAAAATTATCATCACCTAGAAAGGAGAAATGAAACCAGTCTAAAAAATACGGCAACACGAAAAAGCGAACCTTACCAATAAAGTCTACGTATGCGTGTGTGTGTGTGTGTGT
>BMAC01000350.1:631225-671666 GCA_014905375.1 Phtheirospermum japonicum
ATTGTGAACTTATAAGTGGGACGCTTCTCCAAACAAGCACCGCCGCCCGAAGTCAATATTTGTGGGCACTCTATAAGAGGCGGTTTTTAAAAAATCATCACCCGATGTGTTTTTGGTGACGCTTCCCCACTTGGACTGCTGCCCGATTTTTTTTTTTTGGTATCGATTTCAAAAGTAACCGCGGCTTATAATATTAATTGTGACGGTTGGAATGCAATAACCGCCACCCGGACTCGATTTTTTTTTTAATTTTTTTGCATAAGTGACGGTTCTTTGCTAATAACCGTCACTTATGCATCTTTTGGAGTGGATTTCTTGTTGAACCGTCACTTATGCACCGCCTGTAATCGACTTTTTTCCCACTAGTGTATCCTCAATCAACCTCGTGTATGGGGGTTAGAGCTTGTTGAGGGCTGTTGAAAAATGGTCATTAGGAGTGATGGGGAAAGCAAAGGGGGAAGGGGAAGGGGACATATTAATATCATTAGAAGATTGATTGCCATTCATTGAAAAATATGTAATAAAGATAGTTCTTCTTGGTGAGCAAAAGTATAAATTAGGAAATTTCAATATTTGAATTTTGTAAAAAAGGTCATAATGCTTCATAATTAATTGTAAGTAAACTTTCTAAACCATCGACCCGATAATTCGTGTCTAAAATTTCAGCAATCAAACTAAACATTGGGATTGTAGAGAAAAATATTTGATCCTATTTAATAAATATACTAGCAATACATTCACCTAATTCAGGAGAATCGAGTAAAAGAATTACTAATAAATTTGGATACATTGGTAAAGAAGTAGTGTGGAGGTAGGATAATAAACACCGGATAAAGGTCACGTTTGCGTCATTAAATTTTTTAATGGGACATCATATTATAACCATCAATCCCACGCATTGGAAAATAAAATGAAATCAAAATCTTGATTAGCACACATTTTCTTGTCTATATTCAAAAGAATCATTAAGTGAGTTTATAAGTAGAGTTTCAAATATTTGACACATCAATTGATTTTTTTTTTTTTTTTTGGATGCAAACCATTGGTTTGACAATATTTTCGCCATTTTTTTGCACCTCTAGTAAAATCATCATAATGATTATTATACGTATGATTAAAAAGAATTCTCATAATGGAAACAAATCTTGCAAGAAATTTTCTATGTCCACTTTTGCCTTATTGAAATAAATTAAAACTCGTACCTCTGCCGTCGGCGTCGGCGCTGCCGGTAGATGAAGATGAGAAGTGTAATTTTATTTGAGAGCTATCAATGTCGTATTTGTCGAGATGCTTCTTTTCCATGTGATATTTAAGCATCCCGTAGCCTCTATTATTTTTAAAACTAAAGGTGTAATGACTCTTGCAATAATTGCATTGTGCCCAAGGTACACCATTGACCTTCGTTCTTGTGAAATACAATCGGAAGATGGGGGATTGATATTCCTTTAATTTTGATTGAGGCGGTGGCATATCACCCGCTTCCTCCTCATCTTCATCTAAATTGATGTCGACCGGTGGTTTGGATTCGTTAGAGGTGGGTAAATCCTCATCGAAATTTGTTTGATTATGCTCATCGAAAATGATTTGATTATATAGGTTTTCAACTTCTTCCGGCATCATCTTATCGGGAATATAATCTCTGGCAATGGACGAAGTTTCTCGTCGAGATCCTCGACCTCCAACTCGACCTCCGCCTCGATGAGATTCTCGAATAGTATTAGTATTAATATTACAAGAAGAGCTTCCCTTAATAATATTATAAAATAAAATTAAGTACAACAAGATTAAGAAGAAGAAGATTATTGATAGTATTTTTTGCACAAATTAGCAACTTCAAACTTGAAAATATAAGAGAAGAAGAAGAATATTAGAGATGAATTGGTGTGATGATTGGAGTTGGAGAGTGGGGTATTTATAGGTGCAGAAATGAATAAAAATATCGAAAAACTAGCCGTTGTGAACCACCGATTTTGGTTAACAGGCGGTTAAATCTCCAACGACTAGTTTTTCTGATCGTTGATTTCCAACGGCTATTTGATCTGAGCCGTTGATTTCAGACGGTCAAAAACCGGCCTGTTTAACCACCAGTTTTAACCGGCTGTTAAACCTGAACTCATTTTTTTTTTAATTTTTCCAGTTAACTGGCGGTTTCGCTTTGCTGGAATCCGTAACTGTACCCAAATTGGTAGAATTCGGATAACGGTTTTCGTTTTAATCGAAACCGCCGGTCAATAGTTAATCGTAACCGTTGACCAGTTAAAAACCGACGATTAACCGCCTAACTTTAACCACCGATGACATATCTATGTATACATACGGTGCTCAAAAACTTTTGTATTGGGACAAAGATCGGTCCAACTCCGACATATGGAATCAAATAGTTCTAGTGTTTTCTAAGCATGCGTTAGAGGTGTTCAATGGTTCTGAAACGCCGGTTCACGATTCAAACTGGCGGTTCGGTTTGTTCAGAAACCTCGAACCGCAACCGAAGCGTAAAATTGGCCAGTTGACAGCAGTTTGTAAACCACCAGTTCACGGTTCGGCCACATTTCGATTTTAATTAGAATATTTGAAGTTAAAATAAGAAATTTTAATTAGATTATTTGAAGTTTTTGAAGTTAAATTTTTTTTATTTTTTAATTATTATATATTTTTCTAAAAATGTATGAGGTTAAATGATAAAATAGAACTAACACTTTAAAATTTTAAATTTATTAAAAAATAAATAAAATTGATCTATTAAAATATTTGAAGTTAAAATAATAAAAATTATATTAGAAGAATTTTAGAATTTGAAGTTAAGTGAGAAAATAGAAATAACATTTTTAATAAATTCAAAAAAAATAAAAAAGAAAAGAAATTTGACTTGAACTTTTTTCAAATATTTGAAGTTAAAAGTTGAGATTTTAATTTCAAATAAGTGAATATAGTTGCCTACATATCACTTACCTTAGGAATCAAAGTACACTTAGTTCTCACTTACCTTACTTAACTTAGGAAATGGAAGCGGTGGTGCGGGGGATGTCATGCTCATCCATTTGCCGACACGTTGCTAGATCCTGTAGCATAATACGTCTCGCTCTCTTCATCTTCACCAAGAACATTTTTTGTTGCGCCGGTCAGCGTTGATCCAGTCATGCAACAACATTTGATACTTGAGATTGTGATGCCTAATGTTGGATCTCTGCTAGTCAGCATGTACCCCCCTTCAGTGAATGTTTGTTCAACTGAACGGTTGATACAGGAACGACCAATATCTCCTTCACAATGATGTTAACAATGGACTAAAGTGATTTCCTCGATGCCCATCAATTCAAAATATCAAACTCACCATCGGATTTATTTTTCCCCAACGTTCCATACTCAAAAGTCGTTGTTAGATAAGTTTCAAGTTCTTGATAAAGGTTAGAACCGAATGAGTAACATGAACACCCCATTTGTGATTTTTTTGTTTCAATAAATCTTGTAATCCCTCAATTTCTTCGTCACCATCACCACTTCTACTAGGATTACTACTTATATTAGAAGTTTGTCGCCTAGAACTCATTGGAATAGGACCATCAAAATTTATACTATATTCTTTAAATATATCAAATAAAGAGTTTTTCACATTTTGAATAATATTTTCAACGAAAGGATATTCAAACTATTCAAATGGTAACAAAGCATCATAATAACTGTTAGGATAAAGTTCTAAACCACTTTCTCTGTTATTAGAATCTAATAATGTAGCAACTAAAAATATATTTGCAATGTTATAAAAATACTTCAAACATTTTCATTTCACAAAAAACAACACGTTCTTCAAATCGTTCATTTTTCATGCACTCCCTAAAAATGAATGCAATTTTAACACAATATTCAACGATTAGGTGAGAAGTAGGATAATAAACACCGGAAAATAAATTAGAAGCATCATCAAACACATTTAAAAGTCTTTTCAAATAATTACATATAGTCCATTGGTTTGTATATAACATAATTCCAGTTTCTTGTTGGCTAAAAACGAACACAACAACTTTGTACATGAATAGGTATCTTTCAATAATTTATACATAGAGTTCCAACGAGTAGGCACATTGGTTAAAAGTTTTTTTTCGTCAAACCCGTTTTCCTAATAAAATCTCACCCATTTTTTTTGCAAATATTTATTTTTATGAATACACACGACTGCCATTTTATTAGGAGAAAGGTCATTTTCAATGCATTCAAACCATCTTTAGCACAAAAATTCAAAATATGACATATGCATCTAATATGAAAAAAAATCCACCAATAGATGGTTTACAAATACTAATAATCTCATTAATACTCGCCTATTAGGAGTTGCATTATCAAATGAAATAGAAAATATTTTTTTAACTAGACCATATTCCTGACAAATCATATGAATTAACTAACAAATATTATGTGCATTATGAGTACGTTTAAGATCTCTAAATGCAAGCAAAGGTTTTTGTAAACTCCATGATTTATAAACCTAATGACATGTAACACCCATGTAAGAGTTTCGTTCCCAATGATCACTCTAAAAATCCGAGCAAATTGAAACTTTCTTTGGTAAACTATCAAATTCATTACATAAGTTTAACTTATATTCACCAACGACTGTTTCACCCCAAAATATGACACCACCTGAGATTTGTACACCAAAATATGACTTGCGCACAAACACACGTTAGAAAGAACCACTGATAGTTTTCCGGTAGAAACCTCTCCGATGCTTAAATCAGAAAGCGTATGAGGTGTTTTCGAGGAAAGAAGAAAGGAATACACAAAAATGACATACCTCTCTCAGCCTTGGGGCTGATATTTATACTTTTTCCCAGTGGGGACCCCAGCCGGGGTCTTAGGAGCTCATGCCGCGCATCACGGGCCGTTTACGTAACCAATACTGACAATTGGCCCCTTCTGTTTCTTCAGGGGAGATCAGGGTGACAGAGCTGTCTTAAACTGACCTCCCCTCAATTGCCTCGCAAGAAGTTTATACCATCCCAGACTTATCCAGAGCTGTCAATGTTTCCGTCTTGAAATATTATCTTAACTCTTTCCGAGAGTAGGCCAGATCTTTCAAGGGCCAAGCTTGCTGGTTCTTCTAGTTCTTCCCTAGATCTGCAGGAACGGGCCAGGCCCAGGACCGAGCTAGTTGGGCTTCTCGGATTCTCCCCATCGTGCCAAGTCAAGTCTACCCCAATCCAGACCTAATCATTTATGCTACATCAACTCCTCCCCCGAAACAGTTGAGGTAGAGCTGCAAAATTCCAGGGCCTCCCAGGAATAGATGTGGTCCCACTCATCTTTTATTATTTCTCGTACCATTACGAATCCAAAGGAATCCGCCTGGTTGCCAGGCCTAATCATTTGGCATTAGTGGTGCCAGCCAATATTCCCAAGCGGTTACCATTTCCCCATGTCTCTCCAAGTACTATCAAGTCAGCGGTGCATGACATACCCTAGGACGGTTGGCGTTCCAACTCATCACCTAGGGTACTGTTTATCTGTCCTCATTAAATGCGGGGATCCCATCAAATCCCACTTTTCTCGATTTTCTTTTTTATTCAATTTATCCACTTGCCTTTTGTTCTCGCTGGCCTCTCCTCTTTCTCACTTTTCAAAGTTTACCTTTACAAAAATTTCTCGAGTTTCCCTCTTTTCTCTCTAGCACCTCCGACGAATTCTCCGACTCAACTTTTCCCTGCTCAGTTTCTCCGACCACCTTTGTAAACCTGATATTTTCTTTGTTTCCTTATATAGCCTTTTAAATTATGTCAGCCTCTCCTTCCCTTTCTGGTTCCACGGCGGAGGACTCGTCGGAGGTACCGACGAATTCCACCTCCACCGTATATATATCATTTCCAGAATCACCTCCGGTGACTTTTCCGGAGGAACCTCCGCTAGTCCTTACCTGTATTCCTCATGAAGATATAACCTCCATAGTGAGCAATCAAACTCTTAGAGATATACGCGCCACCTTCCCCATCTCCGACGACTTTATTTTCACTAGTCCGGCGCCTGATGAGAGGGCCTCATCACCTCCTCCTCATCACCTGACTTTCTTCATGGATCAACTCCATGCCGGTCTAAGCCTACCCATTCATCCTTTCATTTTGGCCATTTCCAGGATGTACCAGATTCCGGTGCATCAGTTTTTGCCCAACGCTTTCCGGGTTATGGCCGGCTTTCACCTAGCGGCTCAATATTCTGGTATCACTCCCACATCTCAACTCTTCTACTTTCTGTTCCTAGCTAAGAGCTCTTCTTGCTTTTTTTTACCTCTTAGCCAAGCCTGACGTCCACTTCCTAACTGGTCTTCCCACTTCCCATAAGGCCTGGAAGAAGAAGTTCTTCTTCGTTCAGTGCTCAGCAGATTGAGTTTTTTCTACCACTTCCATTAGCGTCCTGCCCTCAAAAGCACATTTGCCTCGTGGTGACAGGGCGCCACACCTAGCCAAGAAAATTGCCGATCTAAACCAGAACACTTTTAACCTGACCACAGTCCTCAAATTCGACCTTTTAAACTTTTTCAACACCTAAAAAGAGAATGGACCTTTGCCTCCTCAAATCGGTATATTACAGAACTGCCCGAATTCTCTTCTCTTGCTATTATTATCATTATTACTCATTATCGCGTTTTCCGTTTCAGTAAAAATGATGTAAGCATGTATGGCCACAAAAGAAAAAGAAGGCAGCTGGTGGAGGCCAAAGGAGCCCCCTGGGTGAAACCACTAGAGCTTTCGCTTCTCCTCCTTCAAAGGCGGTTTCTCCTTCAACACATCCCGGAAGCCAGCCCGTAGCAGAAATCAGGGCATCCCAAGCTAATGTTACACCCACGGAAACGACGAGGGAGACTCCAGAGCAAGTAAGGAGTGCTGCGCCAGAGCCCGTAGCTCAGGTCTCTATAGACCTGTCGATGGTGGATTTCGAAGATGAGCCTCAGTTACAGGCGCGAAAACGGATGCGATCTGAAACTCGGGCCATTCCTGAGGTAGTCCCCCGAGTCACCCCTTATCCCAACTAATCTTTCTTCAACAGGTCAGTCCTGAACTGTCCTGGGGAGGTAGTGAGGCAGTTCATGATGGGGATAGCTCCTACTTCTGACTGCCGAGTCATGGATAACATGTCCGATCCTGAGCTGATCAAATACTACTGTCGGGCGGAGGCACATGTAAGAATTTCTTTACTTGTTATAACCTTAGTCTCTTCAAGTCTCCTATTCATCCTTTTCCTTTTCCAGGCCGTGGTGGGAAGGGCGTCTTTGTTGGCTCGGGCCCGGGGCTCCCTATTGCAGGCCGATCTGAAAAAGGAGAACGAGACCCTGAAAGAACAGAAGCAAGAGTTAACCTCTAAAGTCCAGGATGTCAAAGTCAAGTTGCAGGGTGCTGAAGTGGAGATAGAGCTGCTCAAAGTGGAATTGGAGGCAGCTCGGTCAGCACTTCGCGAGTCGCAGGAGTCGGAGGGCAAACAACGTGCTTTGGCACTCATTAAGGAGCAGGAGCTCAAAGGGAAGGTTCAGCGAGCTCGGGCCGAGGGAGAGGCAGACGGAGAGTGCAGAGGTCGCACCAAGGGGCGAGCAGAAGGCAGGCTCGAATTTCTCAACTCAGATGAAGGACTACGCCTGATTCAGCTAACTCGAGAGATCACCCGTCGAGCCTTCTTAGGATCGATCGAGCTGTCACTAGTGCAGAAACTGCATTCTAGAACAGAACATCCTGGTGCATCTAGAAGGGTATTTAAAATACTGTTCTGAATTAAACTTTTTAGAACGGTATTTGAAATTACCATTCTGGAAAGGTGATTTTCCAGAACGGTTTTAATATACCGTTCTGGAAAGTAGACATTCCAGAACGGTTATGGAAAAACCACTCTGGATTATGTGTCGATCCAGAACGGTATTCGGATAACGTTCTGGAATGTGTGCATTCCAGAACGGTATTTTAAAACTGTTCTGGATTGATGTACATTCCAGAACGGTATTAAAATACTGTTCTAGAATGTAAGACAATCCAGAACGGTTTTAAGAAAATCCTTCTAGAAAGTCTTTTCAAAATTTAATACCGCCTGAATGAAAATTTTTACCGCCAATTTTTTTTCTTTTCCAGAACGGTATTTTTAAAACCGTTCTGGATTGACGTACATTCCAGAACGGTATTAAAATACCATTCTGGAAAGTCTTTTCAAAATATAATACCGCGTGAATAAAATTTTTTTGCCGCTAATATTATTTCTTTCCAGAACGGTATATTTAAAACCGTTCTGGATTGACATACATTCCAGAACAGTATTTTAATACCGTTCTGAACTGTATGTCAATCCAGAACGGTTTGAAAAAAACCATTCTCGTAAGTAATTTCCAATTATAATAAAAATCCCACTTACGTTTTCTATTTCTTTTCTATTTCTTTTCTCTTTCTCTTTCTATTCTATTTCTATTTCTTTTCCATCCGCCTTCTCTCGCCGTTTTCGCCTTCTCTTCTAAACAGCGCTTCGTCTTCCTCCTCTCTCTGCCGCTGCCGCGAGAGGTGGCCACCACCTCCTCAGACGGCCTTCTGCTCGTCCTCCCCCACATTAAATCCTGAAAATCGACAGAATGTTCAAAAAACAGGCCTCGATCCCCATTTGAACAAAATGCAAAACACCAGTCGGCATCCCTCCGGCCAAATTGGATGTGCATCAACTTTCCCCACATCTTGTTGATGCTAACCCAGGTACCAATTTTAAAAAAATGAGCTACAATTGTGGCCAATTCAAATGTCCATTCGTATTTCGAAAACTCATTGACAGTTTGCCAAAAGTGAAGCCTAAAAATCTTGTTAAATTGGGATTTCTATGTATTTTTTTTCGTTATTTTCTTCTTTGTAAGTATTTAGAAATCGTAATTTTAATATCGTCCCCTCAACAAGCTCTGTTCAATACTCTGATCTGCTCCTTCTTTTGAGTGCTGGGATTTTTTTGGGACTGTTTTATATTAATTAGGTCTTGAATACTAATGATAGTAATATTATAAAAGTTTGCATTTTCCTGATTTTTGATTAATGAATTTAATAGCCCTTAATTTGTCCCCCTTCGATTTATCTTGAAACCTGCTCGCAGATGCATAGATCCAGTTTGATTGTAAGTTTTGTGAGTTTTTATTTTCTTGTTTCTGTTGATTGGAGTTATTTATTTATGCAGTGATGATGATTTGTGATTTTTATCTTGCCTGCCTGTGTGTTGATTATGTATATTAGTGCTTGTGGCATGTGTGAATTCCATCTACTTTAAAACATGCCGAATATTTTCATTATCTTTGTTTTATTTATGTGGTTAACAACTGGAAAGTAAATCTAGTTTACATGGATTTAATCTCAATATATATTACTTGTTTCTAGTCACCAATAATTATCATCATCTGTTTCACTTGTTCATGTCATTAATGATGCTGCAACTTTACAGTAAAAGGATTTCTTGTGTTTCGATTTCTTGGTCCCTAAATTTATATTTAATTCGATTTCTTGGTCCCCAAATTTATTGTCCCTAAATTATATCAATCCACCCGTGTTCCTTTCAGTCATGTTCATCATCTATATGTCAACCCTGTTAATTGTGTACAATTGTTGATCGATGGATCTATTGTATTGGTCTTGTCATGGTCACCTTCGGGGCCCACCACAAGTAGTCCATAGTAAGCGTTTGCGATGTATAGGTCGACACTCTTTCTGTCGAACCTTAGGCTTAAAGGACGTCCGCATCTCAACTCCAACTTCCCCTGCTTTTTTGTCGTTGAGTCCTTAGCTTGTGCACATAGCTTCTCAGACCTGTAACATAGCTCCAAACACCAGCAAATTAACAAAAATATAAGCATATGAATTTAGTGGAGTTTTTGAAATAGAAGCAAATATTAAAAGGGTATTCATGATTTTCAAAGAAAAAGTGCTGTTTAATTATTTATTATTTATTAATTTTAATGGATTCGACCTCAAGAGTACTTTTGTTTGAAAACTATGAAAAAATGAAGAGTTTTTACCAGTTATGCGAGACGAGTGCAAATGGATGTTGCAATAAAATCCCGTCTCGGATTCGTGATATTCTCTTCTCCATAATTATGCGTTGGTCGGTAAGAATGAGAATAGTGAAATGTGATGAAGTAGGATTATAGAATGTATTTATAGTGATTCAGATTCATGTGATAATTGTGATGGTACATTTATAGTAATTTAGTTTAAAGAGAGTATTTGGTGAATAAGTTGTAAAAGTACCCATTTGTTTCATTCTTTGTAGAAGTTGAACCAAAAATAGAATTAAGATTTTTTTTTCTTTTTAATGATGTAAACACCCCCTTTTTAAAAAAAATGTTGATATTTTCCAATTTTCTGTGTTTTTATATGTATCTAACTCAATAGTTCACATGTGTCCTTTTTTATTTCCTTCGCAGGTCTATGGGTGGCCTGTTATATTCTGAATGAGGCTTACGAAGATATTGAATTGCTTCAAATCATTTCAAGATTCTTATTACTATTTATGGTAAGTATGCCTAACCTTGTTTTATTTCTATTTTACCTTCACTTTCATTTCTCACATTTATATTGTTTTTTCTTGATTATTGTTTCCCAGACAAGTCTCCTTGTGCTGTCATTCTTTTCTATATTGATATCCACACCCCTCGTCACACTTACGAGCTTGAGGTAAAGGGACCACCCACCAAGCATTATGATGGGACGGGCATTGGGTGTACTACCTGATAGCAAGCTTTTAGTAGAATGGGAATCTACCCAGTTGGTAAATCCTAATGAACCTTTTGATAAGCTTCTTTTGAACAAGAGATTTCATCGCTCGTTTATGGAATTTGTTGTCAGGTGTCGAGTTATTGCCTTTTAGATCGTAATTCTTTCTAAATTTGGGTTAATTACTAAAAGAGACCTTATTGAGATGTTTGTCTATTTTAAGCTAGACTTGTCCTGTAAAAATTATAATTTGGTTCTACGTTTTAGTGTAGCCAGAGCAACTGCAGCTTAATGACCAGTGACATTGTGTGCGAGGCTCGACAACAGGTTTGTGATGTATACAAATTCGTATAGTTTATCTTTCTGAGATAATTTATTATATTTTTTTATTTTTATCTCGCGCAGGTCCTTAATTTCTTTAACGCGTCTCCTCGGGAGTATAAATGTATATTTACCTCTGGGGCAACAACTGCATTGAAACTCGCCGGCGAGACGTTTGCTTGGGGCAATCAAAGTACTTTTGTGTACACGATGGAGAATCACAACAGCGCTCTTTGGATCAGAGAGTATCCTTTTCTTTGATTGATCTACTCTACTACCCTGCTAAATGGACCAATGTTTCTGTAAAAATGTTGTTTCCAATGTTATCCCCAAAGCTAATATTAGAAATATAATAGAATTCTCAGCGCATTATCTTGCCCGTCGCAACGCTTCACAACTGTTTCCGCTCAATCGCTTTCCCCCAGAAGATAACTTTCAACGCTATGCCGTCGAAAGGATTTCTCTTAGAGATATTTTCTGCCCCTCCAGCCGAATCTGTTTTTTGTCTGCTGTGCATCTTGGCAGTCTCCAATTTCTATCGTCTTCAATCTACTTGGGGGTTTGGTAAAAAAATTTACGTCTACAAACTCCTTATTTAAATAGATAACAAGTTCATTATCTGTGACTTTCATTTTGTTTTTAATTCTTATTTTTTTGGAACATAGGAACATTTGACTGGAACTCTTACCACCTTTCCAAAGGTTAGTGATTAAACATCATATATGAAAATAGTTTTAATTTACTCGATTTTTTTATTCACTTAAGGTGTTTGGATTTTTTCATTGTTGCTTATTATACTCGTGTCTCTCTTTCATTCGCGCAGGTTTTTGTCCCATAGGAAAGCAGAGAAAGAGGAAGAGAGAAGAGAAGAGAGAGGAGCACGGTATAAAGTTCGTCAGAAATTGCTGCAGGATAAGGTACATCTGAATTGATGTTATTTGTGTTGATTTTTTTTACCACTTTGCATGTTGGAACCAAAAAATAATAAAGAGTGAATATTTTCAAAGAATTCTTCAAAATTCATGTTTTTCCTGAACATTGTTATTTTGTATATCATATTCTTTAAACTGTGGTAGTTAGAAAGATAGGGCATCCAGGTTGCCTATAGGAAAGATCCCATGCCTCTGAGAACTGATATTGCGTTCCCAGAAAGAACAAAGGCACTCTATTTTTTTTTGCACTAGAACGCTTGCTTTCAATGAATCAGTTTGCAGGACTTGTGGGCTCCTAAGTTATTCTTCCATATAGTGCAGAACTTGCAACAAGTTGGCCATTCTTTTTCGCCTGCTATTAAACGCGCTACTGTGAGAGATGATATGAATGAATATCTAAGATCCCTAAAACGTCAAAACAAGGTAGCAGACTTTATTCTTCTGTTGAATGTCTTAGTGCTCAAGATCAAAAGAGTTATATACACTTTGAAGTAGTTTTAAGTTATTATTTTTTTAATAGTTACGCTTGTGAAATTTATAAATTGAAACTCACTGGTATACATTGTTTATTTGGGCTGTTAGAGTAATTAAATTATATTCAGGTTTTGGGTTGGAATTTTTTTACTTCTTTCTTTCCCCTTATTTTTACCATTTTGTTAATGAAGTGTAGGATCATATTGAAGGATGTATCACAAATTTTAGGATGAACTACATTTGCCTTTTTTAATTTAAACATCACATGCAAGTTCACTTGCCATTCTCTCTCTGTCTGATAATATCATGCTTTTTTCATATTAGCATGATCAAAGCATACACACATGCACAAGTTACTCATTTTTCATGCTATGAATTCTTTAATTATTATTTTCTGTGACGACAGCTTGTGCAGAAGCAATGGAGAGAAATGGGTCGTCGGAAGAAAAGGTTGATGTGAACAACAGTTTCGTAAACCCTCAAGCGGAGGATCGAGAGCTCAAAGGCCATCTTTTACGGAAATACAGCTGTTTTTTGGGCAGCCTCAAGCAGGAATTCATGAAGAAGAGAAAGAAAAGGAAGCTGCCTAAGGAGGCTCGCCTACAGTTACTCCTCGACTAGTGGAGCAGGCATTATTTTTTTCATGAAGACTTTATCTTTTTTTTTTTGATTTCATATAGTTGAATAAAAAATATTATTGTATTAATATTAGTTTTAGTTTGCCGTGTCTTATATTTTATTGAAATTTGATGATATAATTAATGTAATCACAGTATTTATTATTATTGATTTTGGTGTATTCCTGCTTTCATTTCATTTTTTTAAAATTTTTTTAAATTTTCTAGAAGGTAACTTTTCTAAAACCGTTCTAGTAAATGGACTTTTCCAGAACGGTATTATCAAAAAACCGATCTGGAAAGTATATCTTACCAGAATGGTATCTGAAAATACCATTCTGGAAATCGCACTTTTAGAACGGTATTTTCAAATACCATTCTGGTAAGTTACACTTTTCAGAACGGTATTTCAAAATACCGTTCTAGAAAGAGAGACTTTTCAGAACGGTATTTTGAAATACCGTTCTGGAAAGAGAGACTTTTCAGAATGATATTTTGAAATACCGTTCAGTAAAGTCGTAATTTCCAGCACGGTATTTCAAAATACCGCGCTTGAAAGTGCAACTTTCCAGAACGGTATTTGAAAAAACCGTTCTGGAAAGTGACGGATGAATATGGGATGGTACCATTCTAGAACAGAAAAATTATTTTCTAGAACGCCTTTTTTTTACCCTTCTAGAAAGTTTGCCAGTCCAGAAGTGCAAAAAAAGGCGTTCTGGAAAGTACAGACTTTCTAAACTATGTCACTACAGAAGACACAGAATACCCTTCTGGATAGGCAGAATTACCCTTCTGGATATGCAGTTTCTGCACTAGTGTGTACGACATCCTAGTTCCTGACACCGAGATGTATTACCATCTGGGTTTGGATGCTCAGGCTAAGTGGTTAAGCAAAAATACTTCCGCTCCTTTTGACCGCTCTGTCTCCCCTTGAAACCCCTCCTAAGCCCATGAGCTTCTGCCATGTTGCCGAGAATGACCGCCTACACCAGTTGGATGCTGCGGCGTTTGCGGACCATGTGCGCCAAGTCTTTTGCTCTTCTTCCTCGAGCTCTTCCCCCCCCCCCCAGATCAGTCGTTGGCCATAGTTGTGGCAACGGCTGTAAATTCTCCAACTTTCACCAATCTGGGAGAGTTACAAGGTGCTGCTCAGTTTGAGAAGGACTTTGGGGAGGTTTCCCGAGCTGAGGATCCGGAAGAGATGACAGCAGCGGGCTACGGAGCTTAGTTTAGGGTGTCTGGTGACTTGGCCTTTGTATTTTCGCTTGCTCATTTTTCTAACAGATCTATAGTTTTGCCTGTGTGGCTGATCTGTTTTGTTTATGTACTGAACTATAATTCTGACTTGTGATAATAAATTTTTATCCCGTAGCAACCTTTGGTATTCTAGGGTTTCCTTATCTTTCGGAAACCCTAGTACTTTTTATTCTCTAGCATGTGCCTAGTTTCCTTTATATATGGGTATGTATGAATTATCTTTCAGTATCTCCAACATAGCTTCGTCTCCCCTTCTTGAGGAGCTCGATATCATGAAGAGAAAAAACATATCCCTGGTCGTTGAAAATTTTAAACTTTCTGATAAGCTATCCATGCTCCGAGAGAAAGTCGGTTACTTCTACCGGCTCCTGGAAAGGAAAAGGCAAAAGGAACGCCACTATAAGAGGGAGTGGGATGAGCTCCGCCAACTAAACCGCCAGCTACAAGAAGAGAAAGCCGATTTAACTGAGTCAGTGAATCGCTTGAGTGTTGACGCCGGGGAGGAACATGATCTTTCCGAGCGAGAAGGCAAATATCGCCAGCGTTATCACGAGAACGAGCATGAACTGTGGCGCATTCACAGAGCTCTAGCTTTGGATCGGAGAACTCAAGGATGAACATCTTCATATCTGTTTTTCTTTCCTGTATCCTACGTTTATAATTAAATTTGCCAACCTTCGTGGAAGGTGTGGGCAATCTATTTTGTATTACCAGAAAATGATGAATGAAAATGGCTTTTTTCTAGAAGAAATTTAATTTGATTGTTGTTCCTCAATTTTGAGGATTAGGTTTTTCAATGTTTAACCAATCCTGGTTTTTGAATTTATCGCCAGATCTGGCAAATTAGGCATCCGTCTTTTGCCAGATCCATTTTTAAACTTAGCAATTTAAATCAATCCTTTTTTGCTTCCGCTTTAGACTGCTTCTAGCTCTTTTGATGGCCAGGTCAAGTGCTTTTATGGGTATCCACCTTGGCTAACCTCAGCGTCATTTGTTGAGCTCAAAAATGTCAGGGTCTTTACCCTTAATCAATCATGACGTCACCTGGCAATAAGGTCAGGAAATACCATAATTCTCCTCCATTTTCTGACCATCAAGTCAGGAAATTGGGGCATCCGCTCCTAGCCAATCTTGACTTTTACTGACAATTAGGTCAGGTAAATGGAGCATCCGCCCTTAGCCAATCCTGGCTTTTATTGACAATTAGGTCAGGTAAATGGGGCATCCGCCCTTAGCCAATCCTGGCTCATACTGAAAATCAGTTCAGGTAAATGGGGCATCCGCCCTTTGCCAATCCTAGCTCATACTGACAATCAGTTCAGGAAATTGGGGCATCCGCCCTTAGCCAATCCTGGCTTTTACTGACAACCAGGTCAGGAAATTGGGGCATCCGCCCTTAGCCAGTCCTGGCTTTTATGAGGACTTGTTTTTTTTTTTGGTAGACAAGATAGACCTGCATTATTATTAAGAAAACATTGCAAGATTACATTTACACATAAAATTTCCGTAAATTTGTGATGTTCTATGCGCGGGGGATTTCAACCCCATACAGTTCTTCCAGCTTATAAGCTCCGCCTTCTAAGACTTGGGTGACCCGGAGTGGTCCTTGCCACGCAGCATCTAGTTTTCCATTGGCTTTCCCCAGGTCAGCTCTTCTGAGAACCAGATCTCCCACTTGGAAATGCCTCTTCTGGACTGTTTTATTGTAAGATGCCCGGATTCGTCCCCGCACATCTTCCATCCTTACCACTGCTTGATCTCTTTTTTCCTCGATTAAATCGGGGGCATCCTGCACCAATACCGTGTTGTGGATTTCATCAAAGTTTTGTACTTGGTGAGTCGCAAGGCTGATCTCCACAGGAATGACAGCATCCATGCCATAAACTAAGCTGAAAGGGGTTTCACTAGTGCTTTGTTTAGGATTGGTGCGGTAAGCCCAGAGTATTGCGCTTAGCTCTTCCACCCACTTGCCTCCGGATTTCTCTAAGCGTGATTTGAGCCCTTGAACAAGGATGCGATTAGTCACCTCTACCTGTCCACTTGCTTGTGGGTTGTAAACTGATGTGAAATGTTGTTGGATTTTCATTTTGGCGCACCAAGCTTTAATCTTGCTCCCTACAAATTGGGTACCATTATCTGATATCATTATCATTGGCACACCAAATCGGCAAACGATATTTTTCCAAATGAAGCCCATTACTGCCTCTTCTGTTATCTTTGCCAGGGCTTCCGCCTCAAACCATTTGCTGAAGTAGTCGATGGCCACGATTAGAAACTTCTTCTGAGTTGGAGCCATTGGGAAAGGACCAACCAGGTCAATCCCCCACTTTGCGAAGGGGCAGGGAGAGCTCATTTTCATGAGCTCCTCCACTGGCTGACGAGTCAAAGGGGAAATCTTCTGACATTTTTCACACTTTCTAACAAAATCCTCAGCCTATTTTCTCAGCGATGGCCAGAAATAGCCAGCTCTTAAGACTTTGCTAGACCGGGCCTTTGCACCCATATGGTTTCCAAAACACCCCTCGTGGATTTCTCAGAGGACGTGGGTGCCTTCCTCTAAGCTCAGACATCACAATAGGGGTCGTCCAAACCCCCGCCTAAATAATGCTCCCTTGATCAGACAGAATCGGGCCAACCTGACTCTTACTTTCATTCCTTGTTTCTTATCCTCTGGCAGCTCTCCTTTCTCCAGGTATTCCTTAATAGGAGAATGCCAATCTTCCTTCTCATATACCGAACACACCTGCTCTGAGACAAATTTGTTATCCGCCATCAATAAAGTAATTGTCCTCTCTTGGCAATCTATGGTCGAGCTCGCCACTTTCGCTAGATAGTCTACTTTTTCGTTCTCTTCTCTGGGGATTTGGAGGACCATCAGAGCTTTCATATCCTTAGTGAGCTCCTTGAACCGAGCTAGATATTTTTGCATATGGTCCTCTTTGGTCTCAAAATCGCCGCTTATCTTCTTACACACCAATTGCGAATCCACCTTGGCACACACCTGCTCTGCTCCCAAGTCTTTTTTCATCTGAACTCCTCTCAACAAGTCCTCGTACTCAGTCGCATTATTTGACAAAGCATAGTTGAAACGCACCGCATACTCAGTCGCCACACCTGTCGAGTAAATTAAAACTGTTCCTGCCCCGCAGCCCTGATTTTCGACTGAACCATCCGTGAAAATTGCCCATTCTTGCTTGTCATCAGGAGAGTTGGCCATTTCTTGCATGAAATCGGCCAATGCCTAGGCCTTGATAGCTTTTCTTGTTTGAAACGTAATATCAAATTCGCTGAGCTCTATTATCCATTTGACCAGCCTTCCTGACGCTTTTGGTTTGTCCATTACGTCCTTCAACGGCTGATTCGAGCTTTCGTGTGTGCCTACTTTATAAATAATTGTCAAAAATCTAATAGCTCGCCCGCAAAATAACGGGATCGCGTGTAGGTTTGACAAGCTTAACTCGAGTCGTCTCTCAAGGACCGACGTTCGGAATTTTTAATATTTGTTTAATCACAATGTTTAACACGAGAACTTGTATAGATTCGGTTTTTGAAAATTATCAACTACTAATAAATTTAAAAGCATCAAATAAGTATTTTAAACTAACTAATTTATTCTAATTAATTAACTAAAGCTTCAAACTAAATTATATAAGAATTATTAATCTAGGGATTTTTTTAAAGCAAATAAATTCTAAATTAATTATCTATCATGCTTGAAATACTACGATTTAAACTAAACACGTGATTCTCAAGAACAATAAGATCAATCTCAAAATTCTCAAGCAATAACATAGCAATAACCAATTATCAACTAATTATCAAAACTAAAGCAATAATTAAATTAATCATGAAAAAATCATCACCAAGCATGAACAATAGAATAAACGCAGCGACTAATTAATATTAAAAATAAAATTCTAATGTTCAAAGGCTCAGCGATTCAATGGTTCAAATGATTCGAAATAAATTAACGAAACTAGAAACTCAACCGAAATAATTAAACATAAATTATCTAGAATTAAACTAAGAATAACTAGAGTTTAGAGAACTTATTAAGTAGCTAAAGGTGCTGAAAGTTCTCCACGAATCCGGGTTGTTGGTGGTTGCTCTTCGTCGAAAAATTGGAACTTGAACGAACGTCTTCGTCTTGGTGCTTCGGATCTTGAATCTTCGACGTATATCTTTAAAATATATTGTAGGGTGTTGAAAATAGGTTTCTCAACCCTAGGTAAGTGTCTTGGGTCGTGGTTCTCTGTTTAATCCGAAATATGAAGGGTTTATATAGTTATTTCATGACTTGGCGCACAAGAAACCTTAAAATCGTGAAACTGGGCCATCGCGTCGACGGTGCATCGACTGACGCAGGCAGGCTCTCAGCGGCGACGCAGCCTGGGCGCTCGCATTGCTGGGCGGTTGCGTCGACTGATGCGGTCATGGATCGACGCTTCAAAAAGTTGCGTCGACCTAGCGTCGGTCGATGCGTCTAGGATCGATGCTTCAGAAAGTTGTGTCGGCCTTGCGTCGACTGACGCGGATCATGGCTCGCGTCGACGGAGCGTCGACACTCACATCAGTCGACGTGACAAAGCGTCTGTCTCCGTTTCTCGATCTTTTGCTACTCGTTTCACCGGAAAGCTTGTTCTTCTATTCTTGAACATCGAACTTCGTCTATTACATGCTAAACTCTTCTGGTTACTTAGCAGTAAAGTGAAAAATCAAAAATAATCACTTATTTGCATCAATCTAGGTCAAAAAGCGGTAAAATAAGCTGAGAGTACAAATATACGAATTAAAGCTTAAACTACCTAACTTATACCAAAAACAATAAGAAAAAAAGCTATAATACTACTAAAAATAAGGACAAATATGTGCTAATCAACTACCCCACGCTTAATTGGTTTGTTCGTCCTCGAACGAACGATAGATTCAAAGTACAGCAAGAATTGTAAATCAGTCCAAGCAATGAGTCGTGCGATGCTACTTAAATAATTTTTGAAAATATAGGTACATGCAATGCAACTTCAAACACTCCACCCTATTACATTGTCGCTTCAAAATCGAATTCATGCATCCTCACAAAAGTGTATTATATAGGGTGTTCGCTCAAAAGCACTCGAGCATTGCTGCATAGGACGTGTATACGCTCAAACCATTAAAATACAATCACAATAAACAAGAACCGAAAATTAATCTCTTCTCAACCGCAAATTAAGTGTGCTGTCATAACTAAGAATCAGAAAAGGTCTTTATGGGTTGTAGTGTAAGGCTCTTTGGACGGGTATGGAATATTTAAGTCGTGTGGCTAATCGCTYRCTCAAACTAATCTAATCACAAAGCAAATTGCTTCACCTCGTACAAAAGAAAAACCTTACTAAACACTCATAACGTAGCCTTTATACATAGGCTATTTTTCAACTCGAGACTCTAAAACCGACTTGTAGCTCAAACCACTTAAACACAATTGAAGCTTAAGATATGCTTTGTAACACAGCTCTTGCCTTTAAACATTAGGCTTCATAATAAAATAAATAATAAAACACAAGCCTTATTAGCGCGTAGACAATGACTAAACACGAATCAACAAGACTCACCATCTCTCGTTTTCTTCTTCTTCTTTTTTCTTATTTCCCCCTTATTATAATTTTTTATGGGGTCTTTTTTTCTCTTTTTTTTTTGTCTTTTTTCTTTTTCGGATGGTGGTCTTTTATTACAAAAACTCATAAAATCATAAATTCCTAATAAAAATTCCAAAACACTAATAACCAATAAAAATAGCGAACTCCTACCCCACTCTTTTAATGGGTTAGTAGGGGTCGACTCAATAAAATCACTCAGGGCTATAGGCATGGATTATGATTGGCTCATTCGGAATTTATAGTGGCTAAGAATTTATGGATATAGCCAGAATAGGGTTTTTTCTGTGCCTTAACCTCATTTTTAAAATCAACTACACACAGCGGTTTCAAAGAGATATCAAATCAGAAACTCATTCAAGCACATGCAAAGATGATAAGCACTCAGGTTACTCACAGGCTTTTTGCATGAAAAAGTTTTGAATTGACGCTACTTTTAAGGTTTTGCGAAATCAATTGCGTACAAGCACCATTTTAAAATATATAAATAATAAGTTTTGAAAACTTTATGCACTCATGCACGCTCAAAAGACTAGAGCCTCAAATCATACTTAGCTAACTTTGACAGGCAATCCATACAAACACAATACAACGCAGAAATAGTGATCAATCACGTAAAATCTAGCACTACAAACCCATGAATTTTTTTAAATTTGCACAAATTTCAACTATAATTTACACTCAACCATCCCCCCCTTTAAAAATGTGGCAAACTCCTGATTGCCATAAATATAAAGAAAAATAAAAGGGAGATAAGAAAATATCCCTGAAAAATCGATAGTTGAGTCTTTCCAAAATGTTTGTGCAATAATCCTTCGTCTTGAACTCGTGATTGGAACTATCTTTAATTAAAAGCGATTGTAGTCAATTGTGTTGCGCGCAAGTGCCCAAGGGCACATCGTGTGGAATTTAATCGGACGGATTGTGGCTCATCAAAAGGTTGCTGGACTGCAGCTAAATTGGGTTGGATTGCGACCTCGATCGGCGGAGATGAAATCGTAAAATCGGATTTTCTGCACATTAACACACACATAAACGCACCACGACAATTGACACAATAAAAACAAAAAATAAACTAAAAAAAATCAAAATAAAAATTAAAGAAAAACTAATGCTTGGGTTGCCTCCCAAGAAGCGCAACATTTTACGTCGCATGCTCGATGCGTTTCAACGATCAATACTCGACTTGCGGTGGATCACCTAACTCCACCATGTCACTCTCTTGAAACTCCTTCTCAAATGTTTCGTTGGGGTCCATAATCGCAAGGTCCGCTCCAATGTCACGAAAATCAATACCAAATAGCTCGACTAGCTCCTCCCTGCTAAGAAAATCATTGTCATCCTCGACGTTCATCTCGTCCAAAACCGTTATGCTCTGAAGTTCTCGGACGCATGCATCTACCGGGTCAACGAACGAACATTCTTCTTCTTCCATCAATGGCGCAGGGTAATTATTCACATCTCGCAAAGAAAAAGTAACCGTCTCTCCCAAAACAGACATGCTCATCCTCCCTTTGTTCACATCAATCACCGCATGGGGGGTAGACAAAAATGGACGGCCTAAAAGAATAGTATGCCCCTTKTCCTCACTCGACATCTCTCCAACATCTAAAAYTACAAAATCAAMTGGTATTATTAATTCACCTACTTTCACCAAAACGTCTTCTACAATTCYCAATGGTTGGCRAATTKAAYGATCYGCTAAYTGGAGAYGCATCCTTGTCGGCTTCAATGGTCYTAAATMAAATKGCTTWWAAAGGRAATRCGRMATTAAGTTAATTCCYGCGCCAAGATCAAGCATTCCGCGCGCTTGTTTCCCATTCTCCAATGTAATATTGACACAAAAGCTTCCAGGGTCCTTCTCCTTCGTAGGCAGTGGTTGCTTGCATAACGCACTCACCTCCTTCGTTAGAGGAATGTACTGATTTGTCTCCGAACGACTATGTCTTGTAGCAACCTCCTTGAAGAACTTCACATATGCCGGCATYRTTTTGATYACATCCAAAAGAGKAAGGTTKATGTTGACGTTCTTCAGCAAGTTGTAAAGCTCCATGAACTTCTTATTTTCTTTTGCTGGTCGAAGACGGCTTGGAAATGGAACTTTTTCGACTATCGGCGAAGTGAGAGCCTTGTTTGTGAGCTTCCACTTCGAAGATCCCGGAATGTAAGGGTTTGGTGTCTTATGCAATTGTTCTATCGGCTTGGATTCATCTTCCTTTGGCGATGCCGGTGTTGAACTCTCCGTCATCTCTTCATCCCCTCCGTCATTTATCTCGACTCCATTATCGATCACTTTTCCACTGCGTAGGACATTAATCGCTGAGGCTTGCTCCGTTTAACTCAGAAACTTGTCCTTTTCCTTATTTGATCTCGCAATGTCAGTCGCAAATTGTCCTATCGTCCTATCAATCCTCTCCACACTCTTAGAAAGATCATGCACTATCCTAGAGAGACTGTCAATACTATTCACCTTTTTTGAGAGGTCGTCTATCTTTGCATTCACTTTTACAAGTCCCTCTCTATTAATGAGCGTCTCAGTCACTAGATTTTGTTGCCAAACCAACAATTGATCATTTGGTTTAACCAGATTTGATGTTTGCCCTTTCGTAGGCGGTGGTGGTGAAGGAAGGTACCGTGGGTCGGTCTGTGGATTCCTCGGCGCATAATGTAGGTTCTCAGGACCCCACTTGAAAAAAGGAGAATCACACTGTTCCTGAAATTGATTTGTGGGTTTCTGCTCAGAATTATTGTGTTGGAAATTTTGCACGGCGTGACCTCTATGTTCGATTCATCGTCAAAAGTCACCGAGCACGCATTCGCTCCATGTCCAAATGCTCCACAAATTCCACATGTCTCTTGTGAAGGTTGCGATTGTTGCTTCATCATCATGTTCGTCAACAACTCCACTTGCTTTGTAAGTTTATCGATCTTGTCATCCTCCGCTCGCGCAACTGAAACCTCCTTCACTCTAAGTTTTCGAGGCCTTGAACTTGTTTGCCTCGACTTGTCACTTATTAATTCAAAGAGATCTCGTGCTTCCTCCGCGGTTAAACCCTCGAAATCTCCTGCTTGTGTTTCCACTTGTTGCTTGAAATTCGGCAATAATCCTTCATAAAAGTAATTGTTGACCATTTCGTCATTGTTACCATGGTGTGGACATGCATTTAGGAGCTCCTTAAAATGATCCCATGCCTCGTGAAACAATTCGCCATCCAATTGCTCGAAGTTGGAAATTTCCCTCCTCAACTTTGTCGTCGTTTGGGCTGAGTAAAATCTTCCCACAAATTTCTTGTAAACCATCCCCTAATTTGTTAGGGAATTAGGTTGCAATTGATTAACCATCGTTTCGCTTTATCTTTCAGTGTACTAGGGAAGTATCTCATTCTAAGTTGTCCTTCACTGAGTCATCGATCTTGAATCCCAGATAGTGCTATGTAAAATTCTCGAACAAACTCGAGTGGGTATTCATTCGGCAAACCATAGAAAGAAGGTAGTCTATTCAAATCGTCGGTCTTCAAATTGTAGTTTCTAGCCGCTTGGCCTAAAACTATTGCTGAGCTATATGGTCCAATGGTTGGGCATGCGAGGTCACCTTGTTTTCGTATGTTTTGATATCGAGGAGCACGTCTTCCTCCAAAATTCGCACATCTTCCTACAAAATCGTCCCTATCCTCATAGTAATTATCTTCATTAAACTCGTTCTCATCCTCATATTCGTTGTCCAGCGCATCGTCATCTTCACCATCATAGTATTGTCGTCCTCCTCGTCTATCATGGAAACGGTTCGGTGCTCACTCCCAATTTAAATTCTCATTGTGTTGTTGGTTGTTTTGGGGCTGGGGCCCGCCATTACAAACTTGGTTGCGTAAGAACTCCTCATTTGCACGAGCATTGTATGCTTGAGTTTCCACTCGATTCCTAAAGTGCTGTGGACGGTTGATTTGATTTTCTGGAATCACTGCTTGACGATTATCTTGGACTTGGGTCCCCCCGTTGTTTGGATTGTTGAGGAACTGGTCTCCTTCTTGGTTCTCTTCGTTATTGATCCTTTGGTTGTTTTCGTCGTTATGCGCTTGATTAGGTTCAAGAATCAGTGGATCTTCTTGACGATTATCGTCTTGTGGGTCTCCAAAGTTTAGATCATCGGTGGGCGGCATCCCATATGGTTGGTGGCGAGATGGGGTAAAGTTTTCATTTCCATGCCCTTGACCACCATTCGTTCGTCCTCCTCCTCTTCCTCCGGGTCCTCGGCCGCCAATTGGTGTTGTATTCGACATGTTGTCTAGGATTGTATTTGATTGATTTCTATTTAGAGAAGGGAAGAGTCTTCTTGGTCTTCCTACTCGTTCGATGTTGTCAACAAAAGGTGCAAGTTTATTTTGTAAGCTTCGACGACCTTGATTCAACAGTAAACAACATCAACGTATCGAGTGGCGAACAAAGAACCTTTATACAAATAAACGGAAAAGTATAAAATAACTCGAATAAACATTATCAAAACCTATTTCGTTCCCCGGCAATGGCGCTAATTTTTGATTCGAGCTTTTGTGTGTGCCTACTTTATAAATAATTGTCAGAAATCTAATAGCTCGCCCGCAAAATAACGGGATCGCGTGTAGGTTTGACAAGCTTAACTCGAGTCGTCTCTCAAGGACTGACGTTCGGAATTTTTAATGTTTGTTTAATCACAATGTTTAACACGAGAACTTGTATAAATTTGGTTTTTGAAAATTATCAACTACTAATAAATTTAAAAGCATCAACTAAGTATTTTAAACTAACTAATTTATTCTAATTAATTAACTAAAGTTTCAAACTAAATTATCTAAGAATTATTAATCTAAGGATTTTTTTAAAGCAAATAAATTCTAAATTAATTATCTATCATGCATGAAATACTACGATTTAAACTAAACATGTGATTCTCAAGAACAATAAGATCAATCTCAAAATTCTCAAGCAATAACATAGCAATAACCAATTATCAACTAATTATCAAAACTAAAGCAATAATTAAATTAATCATGAATAAATCATCACCAAGTATGAACAAGAGAATAAACGCAGCGACTAATTAATATTAAAAATAAAATTCTAAGGTTCAAAGGCTCAGGGATTCAATGGTTCAAACGATTCGAAATAAATTAATGAAACTAGAAACTCAAACGAAATAATTAAACATAAATTATATAGAATTAAACTAAAAGTAAATAGAGTTTAGAGAACTTATTAAGTGGCTAAAGCTGCTGAAAGTTCTCCGCAAATCCGAGTTGTTGGTGGTTGCTCTTTGTCGAAAAATCAAAACTTGAACGAACGTCTTCGTCTTGGTGCTTCGGATCTTGAATCTTCGATGTAGATCTTTAAAATATGTTGTAGGGTGTTGAAAATAGGTTTCTCAACCCTAGGTAAGTGTCTTGGGTCGTGGTTCTCTATTTAATCTGAAATATGAAGGGTTTATATAGTTATTTCATGACTTGGCGCACAAGAAACCCTAAAATCGTGAAACTGGGCCATCGCGTCGACGGTGCGTCGACTGACGCAGGCAGTCTCTTGGCGGTGACGCAGCCTTGGTGCTAGCGTCGATGGGCGGTTGCGTCGACTGACGCGGTTATGGATCGACGCTTCAGAAAGTTGCATCGACCTAGCATCAGTCGACGCGTCTAGGATCGACGCTTCAGAAAGTTGCATCGACCTAGCATCGGCCTTGCGTCGACTGACGCGGATCATGGCTCGCGTCAACAGAGCGTTGACGCTCATGTCAGTCGACGCCACAGAGCATCTATCTCCGTTTCTTGATCTTTTGCTACTCGTTTCACCAGAAAGCTTGTTCTTCTATTCTTGAACATCGAACTTCGTCTATTACGTGCTAAACTCTTCCGGTTACTTAGCTGTAAAGTGAAAAATCATAAATAATCACTTATTTGCATCAATCTAGGTCAAAAAGCGGTAAAATAATCTGAGAGTACAAATATACGAATTAAAGCTTAAACTACTTAACTTATACAAGAAACAATAAGAAAAACAATCTATAATACTACTAAAGATAAGGACAAATATGTGCTAATCAACGACAGATTGGTCCGCATTACTATGCTATGCGAGAGGAAGTATGGGCGTAGCTTGTGAGTTCTGCCGACCAGAGCTAACATCGCTCATTCCACTTCTACATATCGCACTTCTGCCTTATGCAAGACCTTGCTCCAAAAGTAGACCGGCCTCTGCACCTTATCTTCTTCTATAAGCAAGACAGAGCTGACTGCCTGCTGCCCAACAGATAAGTATAGGATTAGAGGCTCTCCTTGGATAGGTTTTGTGAGCAAGGTCATGTTAGATAGATGTTCTTTCAGCATTCGGAACGCATCTTCGCATCCATTGCTCCACTGAAATCTGACCTTCTTCCGCAGGGCTTGAAAAAACGGCAAGCTCTTCTCAGTGGAGCGTGAAACAAATCGACTCAAGGCGTTGATTCGACCTCCCAAGCACTGCATTTCTCTATCATTTCTTGGCGCTTGCATATCCATAATAGCTCTGACTTTTCCAGGATTAGCTTCGATACCCTTCTCTGTTACCATGTATCCTAGGAATTTGCCAGCTCTGACCCCAAATGTTCACTTCTTTGGGTTGAGATTCATTTTGTATCTCCTTTCTTTCAGATCATTCACATGTGGGGTCTCCCTAATGCTTTTGACCAACATGTCATCCACATACACCTCCATGTTTCTTCCCAGCTGTTCCTTGAACATTGTATCCACCAATCTCTGATACGTGGCCCCCATATTTTTGATCCCAAATGGCATGACCACGTAACAGCATGTTCCCTTCGAGGTTATGAAGCCGACCCGCTTCCAGTTCTCCTTCGCGAGCCTGATCTGGTGATAGCCTTGCGAGGCGTCCATCATACTTAGGAGTTCGCAACCCGAAGTGGAATCGACCAGCTGGTCTATCCTTGGCAGCGGATAGTGGTCTTTCAGGCAAGCACGGTTATGATCTCGAAAGTCAATGCACATGCGCCAATCATCTTGGGTCTTAGGGACCAGCACAACGTTGGAGAGCCACTTAGGAAATTGTATTTTTTGGATATGTTAGCATTCAACAGCTTCTCCACCTTAGCTTCTATAATGGCCTCCTTCTCCGGCCCAAGAGTGTTCTTCTTCTGTTTGAATGGCTTTATCGCAGGGCTGATGTTGAGGTGATGTTAAGCCACCTCAGGATCAATCCCAATCAAGTCCTGGGGAGACAAGGCAAACATGTCTGCACTCTCGCGTAATAGTGCCACCAACCCTGTCAAGACCTCAGGACTTAGGGTTGTCCCAATGCGGAGGACCCGACTCTCGTCCCCCGGGACTACCTCTACCATCATCAACCCTTCCTCTCTTTGAGCTGGACCTAACCTAGGCTGCTTCGTCCGAGACCTCTTGCTCTGTCGCTCTTCTTCCTCGTTGCGTCTGACGCACTCAACATACGTCTGCCTGGACGCATACTGATCACCTCAGACTTCACCCGTTCAATCCTCTGCCGGAAATTTCATCTTCATATGATATAACGAAATCACGGCCTGAAACTGGCTCAGAGATGGTCGTCCTAGCATGACATTGTATGAAGATGGAGCATCAACTACCAGAAATCGCACTATTCTGGTCACCCTATATGGTTCTTCGCCTAATGTTACCAAGAGCCTAATTACTCCCAAAGGTTTTAGGGCTCCCCCGCAAACCCTACTAAGGAGGTTGTCACCTCTTCCAACTCCACGTCTAACTTTATTTGCTGAAAACAATCATAGAACAAGATATCGGCAGAGCATCTTGAATCCACAAACACCCACTTCACATTGTAATTGGCAATAGTAGCTGTTATAACTAGAGCGTCCGTATGAGGGGCCAGGATGCCGTCGCTATCCTCTGAGCCAAAGCAAATATTTGGAGTGGAAGCCATCTGCCCGACCTCTCGTGATTTCCGGATTAGATCCCTTGCGGTTCGAACATAGCTATGCCGTGTCCATTTGGAGTGCTCATCCCACTCGCCACCAGTAATAATCTGGATCTCACCCCGTATGACCTGGGACTAGTCATTCCGTCTCCCTTCATTGCGTCCCCTATCCTGATCACGCTTATTCTGCTGGTGTCGGTCCTGACAGCCATGACCAGATCTGGCCTCCTCTTTTCTCATTCGCACATACTCTTTCTGGTGCCCTGCCTGCACCATCCGTTCCAGGTTGTCTTTAAGATGAGTGCACTGATCCGTATCGTGGCCATACTCATTATGATACCGGCAGAATCAGTCAGACCTCTCTTTCGTAGGATTTTGTGAGTAGGTCTTAGGCCACTTGAGGTCTGGATGCCTCTCTATTGCTTGCAAGATCTCCCCCTGGGGGTTGCAAGCGGCGTGTACCGATCAGAACGTGGTCGACCTCCCGACGGGTCTGGCCTGGACCTTTTCACCAGTTCTCTCTTCTCCCTGTCAAATCTCTCCCTCTTCTTCTCTCACTCGTCCTTGATTTTCAGGGCCTCTTCTAGGTGAATATATTTTTATGCCCTCTCCAGGAGTTCTCCAAACTTCAGAGCTGGTTTAACGACCAGCGATTGGAAAAACTCACCTCTTCTGAGGCCCTGTGCCAAGGAATTTACCAAAAGTTCTTCTGACGCAGAAGGCACCTCTAACTTCGCATTCGTAAATCGATTAATATAAGCACGCAAACTCTAGTTCTCCTTCTGTTTCAAGCTAAACAACTCGAACGGCATCTTCTGGTACTTCCTGCAACTTGTAAACTAATGCAGGAAGGCCGAGCTGAACTCATGAAAATTACTGATAGAGCGTGGTGGCAGCTGGCTAAACCAAAGCTGAGCTGACTTAGTAAAGGTCATTGGGAAAACCCGACACATGACCGTGTCTGAAAACTTATGCACCACCGCTGCAATTTTGAAACGGCTCAGATGATCCCACGGATCAGGAGTCCCATTATACTCAAAGCCTAGGGATCTATAGAAAACCGGCACATCATCGCGCATGACCTCCTCGGTAAACGGCGTGCCTCTCTGTGTTGGCACCGTGTTAGCGCTCTCCATCTTCCTCTTGAACTCTCTCACAACCTTCTGCAAGCTCTGCATCTGCTCTTCCAGGCCTGGATTAGCTTGGCTTGACGTCTCACTGTCGGAGGTGGAGAAGTGATCTTCCCTATCTTGGAGGGTAGTCCTATATGTTCGTTTGTGGTGGAACGGCTCCGTTTCTTCCAGTGGGACCGTCCGGTTTGGTCGCACGCCAGACGAAGGTGTTGATATCTGCGCAATTTATTTCTCCACAGCCGCTTCCACAGCTTTGCCAATGAGCTTAGACAGCTGCCTGGAGGAAGCCATCATTCAACGATCCACCAACGGTAGGCGTAGATCCGCTAGAGGGGGGTGGTGCGGTGCCGGGTCCAGTTGCTACAGATGTCTCTTCCCCCTCTGGCCTGATCGTCGATGGATTTGATGACGGCAGCATACCCCACGGCGCGGCGGAGCTAGGGGTTCTGCCCATCTCTCCCACCAAATTCCACCGTAACCCATCTGAAGCCATTCCAGAATCTCATGTCTTAGCTCGATCGATACTACCAACAGACGGCACCAATTATTTCACCCCAAAATATGACACCACCTGAGATTTGTACACCAAAATATGACCTGCACACAAACACACATTAAAAAGTACCACCAGTCATTTTTCGGTGAAAACCTCTCCGATGCTTAAGTCAGAAAGCGTATGAGGTGTTTTCTAGGAAAGAAGAAAGGAATGCACAAAAATGACATACCTCTCTCAGCATTGGGGCTGAGATATTTATAATTTTTTCCAGTGGGGACTCCAGCCGGGGTCCTGGGAGCACATGCCGCGAATAAAGGGCCATTTATGTAACCAATACTGACAAGTGGTCCCACCTATTTCTTCAGGGGAGATCAAGGTGACAGAGCTGTCTTAAACTAACCTCCCCTCAATTGCCTCGCAAGAAGTTTATACCAGCCCAGACATATCCAGAGCTGTCAATGTTTCCGTCTTGAAATATTATCTCAACTCTTTCCGAGTGTAGGCCAGATCTTTTAAGGGCCAAGCTTGCTGGTTCTTCTAGTTCTTCCCTAGATCTGCCAGAACGGGCCAGGCCTTTTCCGGGACCGAGTTAGTTGGGCTTCTCGGATTTTCCCCATGGTGCCAAGTCAGGTCTACCCCAATCAAGACTTGATCATTTATGCTACATCGACTTTTTTAATATCACGAGTAACAGTAGAGCTTGAGACTCTCGTACTCAAGGTATTAAAAGAAAGTTGGGTGAACTTTTCATATAAATCATCATTACAAAATTTAAAATGAAGAGACCTAGAAGAAACAACTTTGTCAATTCCTTTCTATGAGTACCGTTGGAATATGTAAATAAAGAAGAGGAGTTTGTACTTACTCGTCCTCCTTGTTGTTGAGAAGGTTGCGCATATTTTCATATCCACCTCTTTCTAGGAATTGGTAAGATGATGCACAATAGTTGCATTTGACATAGTACCTCTTTCTTTTGTTTTTGCCATCCTCGTTTGCGGGTGGCAGGATCTCAAATTTTTCAAAATGTTTTGTGAAAATATCATATTTGAACGCTGTTGTTGCCCGAGAATGAGATTCTCGGGACGGATGGCTTGGAGGCAAATCATCTTGCACCATCTCCTCTTGATCATGTATTTCTTCACCGACAAGGGTGGCGGCAGCTCGATAAGTTCGATCAATATCGGTACCACTCCAATCTTCATCAATGTTGATGGGTTGGGATTGTAGTCACCGCCCGAAGGAGTGTTGACTTGTAATAAGACAAAGGGACGGATTTGGCATCGTCGTTGAGTTTTATGCTCTTCCCCTTATCAGCTCGATGAGAACGAGAAGAACCTCCATAACTTATCCTTTTTTTATATAGATTAATATAAAAAAAAAAAGAAAGAAAGAGTAGTAGGATAAAGTAGGATTATAAATCTAGAAAACTATAAAGTAAAAAATACATTAAAAATTATAACACTAAACTTAAAACATTAAGTTTAGTAAGACTTGATAATTAAAGAAGCTTAGTAAATCACTAAATTTGCAAAAAAAGACAAAGTAGAATGGAGAGATTATAGAAGAGTTGATAGTTTGGTGTGAGAGAAATGAGTTGGGAAAGAGGGGATATTTATATGAGTGGGAAAACAAATAAGCGGCAGAACCGCCGATTTTGGACCAAAGTGGCTGTTTTCAGTTCAAACCAATGGTTTGATCCAAAGGTCAGTTCATTTGGACCGTTGATGATCAACGATTACTTGATTATGACCGTTGATTTCAAATAAGATTTTGACCACCCCCAACAGATATATTTGACCGGTTGAACCAGGAATAGTTTTTTTTTAATTTTCAAACTAACCGTTTGAACCACTGGTTTTTTAATTGGAAAAATGTATAAACCGAAACCGGACCGCCTTAATAGCAGTTCCAGTTCTGATTCTGGTTCAAAACATGATCAATGGTAATCCCAACCATTGACTGTCGGTTCGAACCGGCAGTTTGGATGGTTTCGGCAAATATGTGGGCATCTCCATCCTTCTTAAGAAATAGGGTCTTTAGCTTCTCAATATTATCAAAATATATTTACACCACCTAATTTTATAAATTAAATGTACAATTTCTTCTTCTTTAACTATATCAAAAAATATATTTTTCTTTAAACCCAAAGTATTCTAGCGCTATAAACTTGAACCTAACCCACGCTATTCTTGGTGGGTCCAACTTCATTTTGTCTCCCCATATTTAATTTTTATTGTACCAGTAGTTTAAAGAGATTATAGGCAGGTTACAGCTAGCATTTAGGCGGAGTTTGAAAGAAGTTAGATGAGTTATTAATAGGGGTGAGTGAAACTGGGTACCTGGTCAATTTTTTTGGAACCGGAACCGGTCAAGATCGGGTCCAAGAAAAGGGAACCGATCCCGGAACCGGTACTAACCGGGTCCAAAGTTTTTGGAACCGGTCCCGGACCCAGTGGGAACCGGTTCCGAAACCGGGTACTCGGTAACATGCAATCACCAAAAATAATTTAATACACTATTTAATTAAATGGATTTTATGTATTAAATTATGCTTCTTAATTAAATGACAATAATCTCATTATACCATGCAGTCACCAAAAATTAAACCACATAGTATTTAATCAAATCTTACTATAATGTTAGCTATTTTTTAAAAATAAAATCTTAGTGCATAATTAATTATATAGATAAACTATAATAGTAATAATAATAATAATAAAGACTTGGTACCTGGTACCCGGTTCAAGAACTGGTACCAATGGGTACCCAGCCCCGGAACCAGTCCCACCGGGTACCTGGTGGGTACCGGGTCTCGAAAGTGTGGACCCAGAACAGGAACCGGTCATAACCGGTTCCAAGAATTAGGAACAAGAACTAGTACCGGTGGGTCCGGTTCTGAGGGGTCCAATGCGGTTCCAGGTCCAGAACCGGGTACCCATTATTTTTGCTCACCCCTAGTTATTAATAAGATTATGATGGTTTGATTGGAAGAAAATTTTAATAGCTAAGAGAGTACCTTAAGCACTATAAGGGTTAGTCACACAGTGAGGTTTTCTTAGAACTATATATTTTACTATTGAACAGAGGATGATATCTATGGTACGAGTGATATTTATCCAACTTGTAGAATAAGAATAGGGCTAGAAAATCTCAACCCCTAATGAATTTCAATATCTTTAGTCTAAATTGTATATGTAAATTAATGTATTGATATATTCTTTAGGGGTAATTAGTTTTTGCCCCCCAGACTATTTCGAGTTTTACAGTTTACCATATGAACTTTTTTTTTCGACAAACCGCCATCTGAACTATTCACGAATTGCATTTTACCCCCTCCACCATTTTTTTTGTGGTTATATAATCATAACCGGATGATGTGGCACAAACCTATTTCTCCACGTCATCCGGTTTTGACCACAATACCTCAAAAAAGCTGTGTAGGGGGTAAAATACAATTCACGCATAGTTCAGATGGCGATTAGTCGAAAAAAAAGTTTGTATGGTAAACTGTAAAAATCGAAATAGTTTGGGGGGCAAAAATTTTTTTTCCCTATTCTTTATTCCAAATCTTAGATATTACCCGGAAAAGTCTCATAACTTGGGGTTTGAAGAAATGAAGTAAGAACCACAAGAAACAATAACGTAGTGACAAAACATCATATCCTTATTCAAGAATTTAAAGGTGATAATTGTGTGTAAGTTATCACTTTGAGCAAATATTAACAACAATTCAGTAATAAGCGCTTAAATTTGAGAAAAATTATATAGAAAATAATTGTGAATCTAAAAGTTGTGGATTGATTTCATGAATTGGGTATTTAACCTTTACAAGTGGCTCACCACTCGACTGTTTGCTAACAGCAATAGGTTAAGCCTTAACAATAATTAGTTAAGCCCTAAAAACTTCCTAACTAATTTGCCCCATCATCATTTTGCTACTAACAAACTAGGGTTAGCTAAATAGATTCCAGCTGTTAAAAAAACTCTTAATACGCGTCAATGCAAGATTAACCCGTTGAAGCCCAAAGATATAGTTGTTAACTTAAGAAGTGCAAGCAATTAATTGACAATCCTTTGGTGAGAATGTCAGTTATTTCAGTAGGCACACACCGGGCATGCAATTCTTTGCTATGAGCCTTCTCTCATAAAGAATGTACATAAACTTCAATGTGCCGAGTACGTGCATGAAAAGATGGAATAAAGGCAAGTGTATTGCTCCCATGCTGTCACACTCCAGAATTGGGTAGTGAGGTATAGAAAGATCTAATTCCTTGAACAAAGCTTGAATCCATATTAGTTCAATAGTACGAGAGCAAGAGCTCTATATTCAGCCTCATTACTATTGCGAGCCACCAAATATTTCTTTTTTAAGTTCCAAGCAATAAGATTAGACCCCAAGAAGATCCAATAGCCACTGGTTCTCTTTCTGTCATCTATACAAATTGCAAAGTCAGCATCAACAAAACCATATAGTATCATTCTGGAGATTGGCTTGAAGATATTACCAGTACTTTGAGTGCCTTGGAGATATTTGAGAACCCTTTTGCATACCTTCCAATGATGAACAGTAGGTGAAACCGAAATTTGACTGAGTATGTTGACAATTTATGTAAAGTCTAGTTAAGGTGAGATATTGTAGAGCCCCTACAATTCTCCTGTAAAGTGTAGGTTGATCAAATTCTCTGTTGTCATGGAGAGAAAGCTTGAGTTTGGAGCAGTAAGGTGTGGGACTTAGTTTACAGGTGCTCATATCAGCTTTGTGAAGGAGCTCACTGATGTACTTGCTCTATTTGAGATGAATAACTACTGATGATCTTAAAACATCTATGCCTAAAAAATAGTTAACTTCTCCAACGTGTTTGAGAGAATTTTTTTGATCAAGAAATGTAATGATTTGATAAATAGCCTTAGAGTTATCACTAGTGATGAGAATATCATCTACATAGATGCGGATAAGGAGTAGTTTGCCCTGATGCTGAAGGTGAAAAAGAGAGGAGTCTGAAATAGAGCTCTTGAAACCTAGATTGTTGAGAAAACCTTTGAGTTTGTCATTCTAGGTCTTTGTTGCCTATTTGTGCCCATACATAGATTTAACTAATCTGCAGACAGAGATAGGACTAGTTTGATCAATCTATCCCTCAGGTTGCTGCATTAAAATAACCTCTTTAAGACCCCCTTTGAGAAAATCATTGTTATCATCTACTTGTTGAACTTGACAGCCCCTTGTAATAGCTATAGAGAAAATAAGTCTAATGGTGAGTGGTTTGATAACTGGGCTAAAGTGTCAAAATAGTTTACTCCATCTATTTGTTGAAAACCCCTAAGTACAAGCTTTGCCTTGTACCTATCCAATGAACCATCTGCCTTCTTCTTTACCCTGAATATCCACTTATTGCTGATTAGGTTCATATCAGGTGAGAAACAAACCAAGATCTATGTATTTTTGTTAATCAAGGCCTAAAATTCTTCATCCGTTGATATTCTATTGAGGATGAGAAAAAGCTTGGCAGTAAGAGGTTCTCTTAAGAGTGTCTTAGGTGTGAGAGAGGCTTTGGGCTTGTAGATGCCATTTCTGGCCCGAGTTTCCATAGTGTGTGTTGAAGTGGACTGAGGTAGAGATTGGTGTGAAGCTGGGATAATTTGCTGAGGTGGAGCAGGTAGTTGTGGAGCTTGAGTAGTGCTGGTTGAACTTATTGAGGTAGATGAGGATGATGTAGTGTGAGGAGAGGAGGAGGGATTAGGAGGAGGATTGATTGAGTCAGGTGTGGGTAGGACAAGTAGGTGATATGAGTGTTGATTAGAGGAGATATATGAACTTGAGGAAAATAAGGAGTGATAAAGGAAATCTTGCTCATTAAAGTCCACTGTCCCGGAGATGTAGATTATACCAAATGGATGAAGACATTTCTACCCTTCATGTATTGTACTGTAGCCTAGAAAAATGCACTAAGAACTTTTGAATTGGAGTTTAAATGAGTTATAAGGTCTTATAAAAGGAAAACAGGCACATCTAAGCGTTTTGATAAAATTGTAATCAGGTGGCTTATGAAAGAGTTTCTGATAGGGGGATATGTTCTATGAAACTGTGGTATGTAGCCTATTTATGATATACAGAGAATTTTGAAAGCACCCCACTAGAATTGAGATGAAAGATTGGCATGAGCTAAGAGAGAAAATCCAGTTTCAGTGATATGCTGATGTTTCCTCTCTACTAGACCATTTTGAAGATGAGTGTAAGGACAAAAACGTCTGAGTAGAATACCAGATGTTTGAAAAAACTTTGTAAGAACCCTGTATTCACCTCCCATGTCACATTGTAAAGACTTTAAAGTACAAGAAAACTATTTTTCTTCCATGGTCATAAATTTTTAAAAAGTAGAGGCAACTTCAGACTTTTAAAATAAGGGATAAATCCAAGAAAATCTTAGAAAATAATCCACAAACAAGGCATAAAATCTGTAACCTTCAGTGTCTAAGGTAAAAGATGGTCCCCATACATCTGAGCGAACAAGTTCTAAGGGTTTATTAGTGGTATGGATTACAAAAGGGAAATGCATTTGGTGTTGTTTTCCCAACTTACAAGCTTCTTAAAATGGTACATTGTTCAAAGAACGTGGTACATGAATGGATTGCATGACCTTTTTCAAGGTGTTATAACAAGGATGACCTAATCTATTATGCCACAGGATTTCTTTGTATCTACAATGCATATGTACACCGATTTGAAACTGAACTAGGCTGAGGAGAGATGGAGGTTTGAAAAGCTACTGGAGTTCAAGAGTGATGATTGGAGAGATGTGAGAGATCAAGCTGATAAAGTCCATACTTAAGCTTGGATTTCAGAAACACATTGTGTGATCTCAGGTCCTTAACAAGATAATGATTATCATGAAATTCAATTAGAGCATGATTATCTTGAAGAGATTCTGAGATGCTTAACAGATTGTTAGTGATGTCAAGGACATTCACACATTTGTAAGCGAACAGGAATGTGAAAGATGTAGAGTAGGTATTAACAACTTTTGTTTGAGTAATAGGAACAAAGACACCATTACCAACAATTAATTTGGCCTTACCCTTATATGGAGTGTGCAATTAAAGATTTCCCAGATTAGATGTAATGTGATGAGTAGCTCCACTATCTAAGAACCATTATAAAGCATCTTGACCATCGAATGGTGTAGAAGTTGACCGAGGCTGATATTGATTACTAGTAGATGAGTAAAGACTGTAAGGATTGTGTGCATGAGCCTGAGTAGGACTTAATGATTATCCTGTATTTGGACAATTGGAATAGGATCCTGCAAGTGGTGCCATTTATTTTGCTAGGACATGCATGGATCCAGAGAAGGCAAGATTAGCTTGTGCTAAAGAGTGTTGCATAGCAGAGTTACTGACAGGACCTGAAAACACCAATCCTTGAAAATTCACATCAAAGCATTTGAAGCATTTTCCGACAATGTGATTGTTCTTACCACATAATTGGCATACAATCCTAGCACCTCCACAACTAGATCTGCCTCTCCCCCAGCCTCTACCAGTGTAACCAGCCCGAGTGGCACGAAAATCATTATTACAAAGCTGATTAACCAAATTAGCTAAATGATTACAAGAATTAGATGGCATAGCAGAAGAGAGAGAGGATTGCATCTCAGCAAGGTGCATCTCATGCGTTTGTAAGATAAACTGAACTTCTGACAGAGATAGTGCATGACCATGAGTTGTGTGATTGACTAGAACACTCTCATAGTCAGACCCTAAACTGCCAAGGATATACAAAATCAGATCATCATCCTTTAGCTTTTGTCCTACAGTTTGAAGTTGATCCACAATATTCTGCATCTGCATGACAAATTCCTCAATACTTTTATCCCATTTTTTTGAGTTTGAAGTTGTTGATAGTCGAACTGGCCTTGAAGAACACGTCGAATAAATTAGATCCACATTTACGTCGGTCTAGCAGTCAAATGTAAATGTTGATCTAGTAGATGCGTATAAGTTTCGAACAACGCCTAGGCTACCGAGCCACCCCAATAAGTAAGGACCTGAGCTGCCTACCAGGCATACCCGTACAAGATGTTGAGCATGATGATCACCTCCATCAATGAAGGCAATCACACCCACCGAGTTGCCCACCAGGAACCCTCGCCTAAGTTTCCAAGGACGCTAAGCACCCCGCCGAGTTACTTAACAGGCACGCCCGCCCAAGTTTCCTACCTACCAGGCACGCCCGCCCAAGTTACCAAGCACGCCAAGCACACCCGCTAAGCACGCCAAGCACACCTACCGAGCTGCTTACAAGGTGCACCCGCCAGAATTGTTGAGCATGCTGAGCACCCCGCCCGGTGCCGAGCTGAATTGGACGATCTGACTTGGTCCCCGTACAAGTGGAGCACCCAAATTGGATCTCTCGTGCCACACTCAACATGGCCGAGTTGACTTGGCCAAGCTGAACTACTCCCCGCATAAGATGAACGCCAAAATTGGATCATCCGTACTAGCTCAATAACATGGTCGAGCTAACTTGGCTGTGATGACCTGTTCCTTGCATAAGATGAGTGCCCAAATTGAATCACCCGCACCACGATCAACAACATGGTTGAGCTAAATTGGCCAAGACGACCTGGTCCTCACATAAGATGATCGCCCAAATTAGATGACTCATGCCCCGCTCAACAACATGGTCGTGCTGCTTTGTCGAATCGACCTGATCCTCACACAAAATGAGCACCCATGTAGGGGCACGCCTACATTAGGTTTGCTTACACTATTGACCGACCTCGTGGGGAGGTCTTCTTGGGCCTTGCTGGATGGCTTTTTGAGCCGAGCGAAAATGTTCTCGGGTGAAGAGAATGTGAGACATCGTGTAACGGGTTGAGTCTGCTCTTGGCATTCAGCACTGCCTCCTCATCCAACTTTTTCTTTCCATTCTTTTTAGCTGCATCTCTTATGGGGTCCGAGTTTGAATGTCCTTCCAAAAGGTCAGCATTCTTTTGATTTCCGACTAGAGCTTCCGACATCAAGATCAATTTTATGGTCTTTCTGATCATTTCTTCGAATTATTTTGTGAAGGTGGGGTGCTGCATTAACAATCGCACCTTATCCGGGTTGAGCTCGTTTGGACCCGATTGGATAGTCTTTTCCTTGGGTTCTTTTCCAAAGTTTATTTCCGAATTTTCTGACGGGATCATGTTGGTAAATAGTTTTGAAAAACTCCTTTCTCCTGTTTTTTTACCAACAAGCCTCAACAACAATGAAGGGTTGACGATCAACTCCTCACGAAAAAATAAAAATTGTCAACAAATAGAAAATAAAATTCGAAGAGCTAACTGAGTAGCTGGAATTGTAGATCACAAGAGCCCTCATTCTAACGCCATTTTTTTAAAGATAAATGTAGACTAATCAAATTAAATATGTAAAATAAGGATATTAGAAGGAAAATATATAAGAAACGAGTAGGAAAAAGTGCATGACTTTATTCCTGAAATCGGGTCAGATCGGCCTTGACCAGATCCTTTTACAAGTGTTGATATCTTGATAGAAGCTCTCACTCTCTAAAACTCTCTATGTGTTTCTCTCTCTAAAAATTAAGATCCTTCTTCTATACAGGAGAAGCTATTTATAAATTTCTCTTGAAAACTTAATGGACACATGTCACTACATGATTAGTTGTTGAATTACTTTGGCAACAAGATACTCAAAACCCTAACCCTAATTTCACATGTGGGCGCCACTATTTTGTACTTTCCTCCGTACTTTGCCTATGTCTAGACCTACTTTTAAGGCTTGGTTGGCATAAATCCTGGTCACTGCTCAGTTGCAGCTCGGCTAGGTCATCCGCCCAATGACGAGTAGATGGGGGTGAGCATATGAGTGAAGCACTAGGCAGCTCTGGCCTTCCATTGAAACATAAACAAATTTTAAAATGTATTCCAAATTCTAAAGCATGTGCACAACGACTGAAATGAGCAAGCATACACTTAGAAATTGAGCTTAGCAACTAGCGCATGAGAAATTGATTGTGTTGATTCCAAATCGCGAAATCAGAATTGATTCTCGTACCGACCCTAGCTGGCAGGATAATGAATTGATCTCCAGGCAGAAATTCTTCAAATCCATGTGCCCAAACTGTAGCAAGAATTTAATTACGCCAGTAAGAAAATCGTTCCTATCTAAATAAATAGTAAGAGTATTAAGTGTGGGCAATTGCACCATCATCATTAATGAAGCTTGCAGGAGCGAAGAGAAAATAAAATGCATCAGAAATTAGGATTAAGAGGAGAGAGAAGCCTCTCTCTCCAAGATACCATGCTAAAATTTGAGAAAAATTATTCCAAAAATAGTTATGATTCCAAAGTTGTGTATTGGTTTCATGAATTGGGTATTTAACCTATCAAGTTGCTCATTGGTCGGCCGTTTGCTTACAACAATTGGTTAAGTCCTAACAACAATTAGTTAAGCCCTAATAATTTCCTATTTGTTTTCCCACGTCATGAATAAGTTACTAAGAAACTATTTTTAGCAAAATACATTCCACCTGTAAATTTTCTTTTTAATAATAATAGAGATAAAGTGACAATTATATTTATTGAAATGGGGTAGAGATGCGCTTATTCATATATTTTTCCGCTTTAGTGTGATTCTTCTCAAGATCTAACTCCTTTACAAATGCTTTTATTTGCTATAAATTATTAATACTTTTACACAACTCTTGGGCTATTAATTTAATATGTAAAAACTAAATCACAAATCTCTTTTTTCTTTTAACAGAAATCTTGTCATGCTAGATGTGTGTGTATATATGTATATGTGTATATATATTTATGTATAAAATTATCATAAAAAAAACTGTGCCATGCTGGCGGGCACCAAAACCGTCAGTATATGCTGACGGCCGCTAACGGCTTGCTGACGCGCAAAGGCTGTCAGCGAGTAGCCCATCAACTACCCGT
>BMAC01000350.1:681279-713874 GCA_014905375.1 Phtheirospermum japonicum
CAAAAGAGATTTTAGAGCTTTGCAATCTTTTCACGAGAAAATGTTGATATATATATATATATATATATATATATATATATATATATATATATATATATATATATATATATAGGCGTTTTTGGACGAAGCACAAAAATTCAACCCTTCACACAAGAGGCCATAAACATGCAAAAACCCGACAAGTAAACTATTCAAACTTCCAAGCACGTGGAGTTGCTTAAACATGTAATAAGGCACACAAAAGACACAAAAATCGACTCGACCATTTAAAAGCGCAAATAGTAAGCGTCACTTCGCCAAGAATGCGTCACTTCGCCAAGGCTCATTTTGCTCCCAAATTTGGTGTAAACTAGTAAGTAGCCTTGTGTGATTTATCGGCTTGCTTGCATTTTTAGGGAAATTGCATTGAGAAGGTTTAACTTTTCTAGTACATGATTGAATTTGAAAATGTCCTCGAGGCACATATATCACCCTTGTTCCGGCCATATCCATAAATTTAATCTACTTTAAAACCCCAAATGAGCCCCCTTGAGCCTATGCCCCGTTTCTTGTTAGTCGAGCTCGATTTTAACTCTTGTATCTTCGCAATTTGTGAGTTGAGAGGGTGTGTTGTTAGTTGACGAGAAATGTGAGGGAAATCGATTGTGGGTTACGGGTTTTGAGTTGCTTATAAAAAAAAAAGAGAATAATACTCCAACACAWATCACGAAAAGTGATAAAGCGTGCGTTCAAGTGAAAAGCCTAATTCAAAGAGGCTWAGTTTAGTAAAAAGAAGGAAATTCAAAAGGCTTCTAAGTGTTGTGAAATAAAGTCGGAAAAGCATGTGAGTATACGAAAGGGTTTCGAATGAGAGTTTGGTGAATTTGGAAAGGTGAAACGATCATAAGCTTCGGGTTTTAGAAATTAGGATTTTGTGTGTTATTGATCACGTTTGATCGTGTGTTAGCCACTATATCCAGAAGTTCCATACCTTACCAAAGAGCCAACATTACAACCCATAATAAAGACCTCTTTTGATTCTTATCTGGTCATGTACTTGAGCAATTTCGAGTGTCCGATTTGTGAAATCTTGACAAGGTGCATGTATTGACCAACTTGAGCGTAAACACGTCCTATATACACTTGAGCGAATTGAGCGTACACCCTCGAAAATCCCTTGGAGAGGAGGTCATCAATTTGGCTTGCATTTAAAAAAGAGTAATACGAGCAATGCTTGACGATAGCGAGTCTATGTTGATACTATCATCACATTATAAGGATAAGCACAAGGATTTTTTTCGTTTTTACACAATGTTCATTGCATGTACATTCTCGATTCTTTTTTGTTGTTCGAGAACGAACAAACCGATAAGTGTGGGTTAGTTGTTTTACATGTAATTATTGTTTTTTTCTCGTAATTTAATTAGTGTTTTATTGTGGTTTTAACAGTTTTCACGTCGGTTATTTAGGTATTTAAGTTATTTTTCTAGTTTTGTTGTTTTTCTTGTTATTTTCTAATTCTATGTTTAATTGGGTTAAATGGTTCCAATTAGTTGTAGGTTTGGTTTAATTCTTGGGTTTTGATATTTAAAATTCCTAATTTTAAAGGTGGAGAAATTGAGGGCCAAAATACAAGCCAAGTAGAAGCCAAGCCATGCCAAGAATTGCCAAAAGTTGTGCCAAAACAAGCTTCAAAAGTGGCAAACATTCTGGAATGCTCGCCAAGCATTGCCAAAGCAAGCCAAAACCCAAGCCAAAGCTCCCAGCAGCATTTGGCGCACGCCAGGAAACGCCAAAACCCAAGCCAGCGCCTCCCAGCAGCATTTGGCGCACGTCAGGAGACGCCAAATCCGGCGCCACACGGTCAAAACCGGGTCAAACTTGGTCAAACCTGATCAAAAATTGGTCAAAATTGGGAATTTTAAGCCTCTAAGGCTATTTTGGCCCATTTAAACCCAATTTAATTAGTATAAATAGACTACAACTCTCATTTTTGTAAAAGGACCTCTCATTTTCTCCCAACCCAAGCATGGGTTTTGGGATTAAAAATCCTCTCTCTAGTTTTTAAGATCTAATTTCTCTCTCTTAGGTTTTAGATTTAATTTCAAGCTCTTTATGTAATTTCATTTCCTATATTAGATTTAAGTTTCAAGCAACTCCTTGGGTTTGTAAGCCTAAGAAGAATCCAAGTACTCCTTTGGATTGTTACTTTTGATGCAATTTCATTCAAGCTTTGTTTCATTTCTCAATTCAAGTAAGTTTCCTTTCAATTTCATGTTTTTATGCTTTATTTCCATGCTTTGTTCTTCATTTTCATGCTTTGTTCTTCATGTTATGCTTTTTCTCTTAGCTACCTTGATTTCATGATGAAACATGTGAATTGACTATGGATTCTAGTTGAGTGACACACCTAGGCTATAGATCGGGTCCTTGATCGTCATGATTTTGAGTTTTTCCTATGCTTTATTTTGATTTTTATTTTTATGCTTTGTTTCATGCTTAAATCTAGATCTAGTCTTTGTTTCTTGTTATTTTTCCTTAAAGTTTTGAACTTTCTTGTTAATTTCATTGCTCTTTACATCCATGCTTTCAATTTTTGTTAAATTTGCTTTATTTTAGGATTTTATGCATAGTTGTACCTTGTGCTTGCATGCTTGTACTTGGTGAAACAATGCTTTTTCTTGCTTATTTTCATTATTGCTTTGCATTTTCATATTGAGGCATCCGACGAGGCATCCTACCAATTTGCAATTTCAATTCCTAGGATAGTTTAGCTATTTTAATTGTTTTATTTTCATTTTCCTTTATTTTCCAAGCTTGAAACACATTGAAACCTTCAATCGAATCGATTTCCCTCACATTTCTCGTCAACTAACAACCAACCCTCTCACCTCACAAATTGCGAAGATACAAGAGCTAAAATCGAGCTCGGCTAACAAGAAACGGGGCATAGGCTCAAGGGGGTTCATTTGGGGTTTTTAAAGTAGCTTAAATTTATGGATATGGCCGGAACAAGGGTGATATATGTGCCTCGAGGTCATTTTCAAATTCAATCATGTACGAGCAAAGTTAAACCTCCTCAATGCAATTTCCATAAAAATGCAAGCAAGCCGATAAATCACACAAGGCTACTTACTAGTTTGCACCAAATTTGGGAGCAAAATCAAAAGAGATTTTAGAGCTTTGCAATCTTTTCACGAGAAAATGTTGATTATATATATATATATATATATATATATATATATATTTTTATAGGCGGTTTTTGGACGAAGCACAAAAATTCAACCCTTCACACAAGAGGCCATAAACATGCAAAAACCCGACAAGTAAGCTATTCAAACTTCCAAGCACGTGGAGTTGCTTAAACATGTAATAAGCACACAAAAGACACAAAAATTGACTCGACCATTTAAAAGCGCAAATAGTAAGCGTCACTTCGCCAAGGCTTGAGTTAAAAACAACAAATCATGCTTGATAAGAACCCGTTGAGTAAGCCAAACAATTGTTCATTCCACAATTCCAAACACAATAGTATCAATTCCAAACATCCAACACCTTAACTAAAGATCAACGAAGTGTTATCTAATCAAGTTCCCAAACTATTCAAAATAAATCCGGAATCAAACAACTATGAAAACATCAAATCTACGAGTTCAGAAATTACAATGTCGTTGAACATTGACGAAAATACTCCAAATGAAATGCGTAGAGTCCTCGGGCTTGTCACGAACCCAGCACCTTAGCCACGAACGAGAATTGCAGCAAATCGAACCTTGATACGGCGTCGCACAGATTTATCGATAGGTATGAGAGATGTGTCAAATCTCTCAACCTTTGAGTGTTCTTTGTGTATCTAACGCTCTCTTCCAGCCTCTAAGACTGAATATCTCGAACCATGTCCGCCTCTGCCATTTTAAACTTGTTTTTAGCCGTTTCATAACTGAAAATTCCCAAAAATCTGCATTCGTAACGCTCTTGTCCGATAGGCCATACGCCTTGTCCGATCGAACGAAAGCTTCTGTATCCGGGTCCGCTTGGTGCGCCAGCTTTCCGATCGGTGTATATGTCAACAGTTGCACCGATCGGTATACATGAGATGTCCGATCAGTGTGCATCCTTTTGGGCTACTTGTGAATGTCTCTCCTTCAATCTACATGCTTTGAATCCACCGGACACTCTAGTTGTATGAGAAAATGAAAGAATTATTCTCATTTGGACCAATTATTGATCATTAAGTCTGAAAATTAAGTAAAGAGATGAAAAACGCAAAATGATGCAATTCAACTCATTCTTAACCCAAAAAAGAAAATAAAAAGACTAAAATAGGACTTAATAATGTACAGATTTATAACAAAAATGTACGAATCAACCACCCCATGCTTAATTAGTTTGTTCGTCCTCGAACAAATGAAAGAATCAAAATTAAAAGAAGTGACAAAGGTAAGAGCTTAGAGTCATGTAGTGCATATAGTTTAGTTTTGCAATTATAAACACTCTTGTCAAAACCCATGAAGTTAACTCATATTACTATTTCACCTTGAAATCTAAAGAATGCGTCCTCTCAAAGGGGAATATATAATGGTGCACTCATTCGCTCGTGTTTTCCAAAAGGTTGGTGTATACGCTCGGATCAACATAGACATGCATTCAACGACTCGTGAAAATCAAAGACTCGTACATCACATATGTGTGCACATTTAATCAAGAATCGGATTAGGACTTTCTAGGGTTGTAATGTAGGCTCTTTGGTAAGGTATGTCATATATAAATATGTGTGGCTAACTTGCGAACAAACGCAATCAATAACTCACTCAATCCAAATTTTAAGCATAGAGCAAAGATTGCTTCTCATTCCTCCCAAAACAACCATATAACGCTATTCTTAGCCTTTTATAACTAGGGCTATTTTTCTCCCAAAACTGAATAAACTCGCCCGATTTTAAGGAACAAGGGTGTTAGTTCCTTCTATACTCGTTAACCACTGATAAATAAAACTCTCATCTCACAAACCTAAACGAAATAAGAGCTACAATTATGCTCATGGCTTATAAAGAGACGGAATAAAGGCTCAAAAGGGCTCATTAGGAATTTATAGTGGTTTTTATTTTTTTTATTTTTCTTTATATATAGCCGGAATCGGGTTTTATATGTGCCTATCGTCATTTTCAAAATCAAATATCCACATGCGACTTTAGAGACTTATCAATACACTTATCGAATCAAAACATGAAATGTTGATAAACACACAAGGCTTCTTACAAGGTTTAATTCAAACTTTTGAAAACGAGGTGATTTAGCTTTAAAAGTTTTGCAAAATTGGTAATGACAAAGTGTTGTTCTAAATACATATAGGTAGTTTTTGAAAATTTTGCACTTAGAACAAGCTCAAAAGACTTTAGACCTTATACCACATAACAAATGATTCCGACAGGCATGCCAATACAAACACAATTAACCAAGGGCCATATTCAACAAAGTTGAAGTAAATGGTTGACCATTGTTAGGTTACGGAATTGTGACTGTGTTACTCAAAAATGGTTAATCTTAAGCATGTATGGATTCAAAACGATCATTTGAGGACTGTGCACAGTCCGACCGGTCATAGAACCACACCGACCGGACTGAGGTCCAATAAGTTTTGACCGATCAGTTGCCTATGCATTACCGACCGGACGGTCTGTCCCCCTCCCCCTGTCAAGAAATCAGCAATCTCCTGATTGCTATAACAAGAACTTTAATCATAGGGAATAGAAAAATGTCAATAATCCAATGCATGTAAATGAATAGACCACGAATTAACCAAAGTCATCACCATGCAAACATAAACGAAAATAATGTTACAAAAACCCGAATAAAAGACAAATATCCTAGAAAGCGATAAAAGTGGGATAGAGTGGTGATACAGTTGGGGCATGGGCCCGCCTATTGGTCCATGTCGTCCGGAGGTGGAGGTGGGTAGCAGTGCTCGAGATGGGAAAGGCGATCGTCAATTTGAACGAGATACTGATGATTAGACTCAACGCTTCCGGATAATCGGGCAAGATGCTGAGAAGTTTCCTCCCAGCTGTTGCCCAAATTTGTTAACGTACTCCGGAAGTAAAGAGCCTCCTCACTCGCTGCCCAGGCATCTTGTCGAGCATTTCTCGTGTGCTCCTCCTGCTTGATGTGCAACTCTCCCATCTGAGCCACCATACGCGCTTGGAAGTCCTGTTGCTGCTGCCACTGCTCGTCCGAGAAATACACACCATCCCCATAATTATCATAAGCATGTGATTGGGAACCGGTGTTCCCATTTCCTCCATTCCCCTCGTCTTCCTCATCCTCGCCCTCTTCATTGTCCCCATCATTTTCATTGTCCTCGCCTTCCTCCTCGGTGTCGTCAACATCGGAGTCCTCGACCATTTCGACTTGCGCTTTATTACCGGTTGTTATGAACGTCGGAAACACGATGTTCCGCCCGTTACTCATTCGGCTTTCGACCATCATACCCACTCTTGGGTATATGATATCATCGTCATATGGGTTGTAACTGTGGTGTTGAGCGAGTACCGTGATAAAAGCTCCAACCATGAGTTTTGCCGTTTTCTTTTCTCGAACTTGTTGGACATTTTTGATCGCGGCAATCAAAAGAGGATAGATTCTTGCGTTACCTCGATGGTACGTAATCCATAATGCCTTCAACTCGGTGGCCAAAATTCGTGTGGCGTCCTCTTTGCCCAAAAACACTTGCATGAAGAACTTATACGTGAGATAGGTGGCATTGGATCGCAAGAACGTCGAGTTAAAATGGCACCCAAGTTCTGGTGGTGCTCCCGAGAGTTTTTCCCACCAATCACTCATTTTATAGTCGTCGATTTCAAATCCCGGTTTTTGGTTTTTGTTGTTATCGACCCCAAAAATTTCTTCGAGATCACCCACCGTAGTTTGGAATGTTTTGTTCTTGAAGCGACACTCAAAGCTTCCATCGACCAATGGTTGAAATGTCGTGAAGAACTCGAGCATGAGAGTTCTAAATCCGGGTTGGTTGACACCGGCCCACTTTGTTAGTTCGAGGGCTTCGATTACCTTGAGGAATTTGGCCGCCTTTTTGTCGCCTATGTAGGCCTCCCGTTCCCATAACTCTAGATCGATGTGACGTGGATGATAGACATCCCTTTTAACGAGGGATTTGTAGAGAGTGACCTCACGTTTGTCCAAGAGGTCGAAGGGATCTACCCCACTCCGGGTGTTGCTCGGGACACGGTTCGATATCTTTCCACTTTTTAGTCGAGATGATGATGCCATGATGATAACAAGAATACGCAATATATACCCAAGGCTCTCACAAACCTTTCGTCGAACACTTGCCGTGCCTTATGAACTTCAAAAACTTCAAGCCAAATTTGAATAAACCCGACTCCAATCCAAGACAACGCCTGCAATTCCAACCACCAAACAATTCAATTAAGTTGAGTTACAGCCATTGTACCTCGAGTTTTTTGATTTTGATATGGTGTGGAAAACTTGATACGATTTGGGTGATTAGTTCTTGATTCCCAAATTCTCCGACCGGGAGCAATTGGGTGTGTTGAAGTCACCGATCGGACTTGTTATATGTCTTGAATGTCGAGTTTTGAACTTGAAAGTGATGAATTGTTGGATTACGCTCTGCAAGAAGAAAGAAATTTTTTACTTGGGGTTATGAAATTTGCATCCGGAATAACAGACTTATAATAAACTGGGCCGTCGTCCGATCGGTATGTGCTGTGGTCCGATCGGACTGGTGCCCAGTGGGCTCTGATCGAACGGTGTAGACCCTTAACCGGTCGGACTATGGTCCAGTGAGTTTTATCCGATCGGTTGAGATGTTTGACCGGCCGGTCTGCACTGTTCTCCAGCTTTTTTGTTTTTTTTTTATACATCTTTTTTTATATATCTTTTTTTTTTATATAACATTTATGTATTGCGATGACCTGCAAGAATTCAAAATCAAGAATCAAATAAGAGCAATACAATTCATAAAGATAAACATTATTTGACTACTTAGGTGATGGAACATCTCTATAGGCTAGGTTGTACAAATCCCTCACATCTTCCTCGAGTTCAACGATTCTCCGATTGAGTCGCATTATTTTGGCTTCCGCTTTGCCTAGGATGCTGTGGAGATGCTCAATGTTCTTTTCATAATCAAGTTCTTCAGTCATGCAGTCATGGAGGTCCATTTGCAGCTTATGAACTTGTTGGCGATATTCCTCCGCCTCCTCTTCGAGTTTCTCGATCATGTCTTCGTGCTTTTGCCTTGACACCCACCCATAAGCGTTTTTGTTGTGGTGATTCATGTTGTCTCGGGTGGTGCTTGCCGAGATGAAAGAGGAGAAGGGAATTTTGGTGTGGGGTTAAGATTTCAGGGTTGTGGGTTTATATAGGATTTGAAGAGGTAGGTTAGAGGATTTTCAGAATCGAATTAAATCAAAAGTAGGGGAAAGAAGATATTCACCTAATCAAAATATAATAATCCCCCCAAATTAAAGATCCTCTTTACCTTAAAAGATATTGTCAGAATATCTTACCAACTTGGCCTCCCTTGTATGATAAATACCTTCCTGAAATAGTTTTCCGTACGGACCGTCCGATCGGTGTCACATTTTGTCCGATCGGTTACCCCTACTTGGAGTTGTCCGACCGGTGGACACTAGGTCACCGACTGGTCAGTTCTGGAAATTCGAATTTCGCACCTTCAACCAACCGTAGCACCTGCAAGTACTCTACCCAACGAATAACTACGAATATATACAAAGAAGTGGAAAAATATACAAGAAGAGCTTGGGTTACCTCCTAAGAAGTGCAACGTTTAACGTCTTATGCTAGACGATACCTCAGACGTGCGTTAACTCTCTTGAGGTGGATCATTGAGAATTACTACTTCGTGATCTTTCTGCGAGATAGGTCCCCCATGATACCTTTTCACACGATGGCCATTGACTTTGAAGGTGGAGTTGCTCTTTTCATCAAGCAAAGTCACGGCTCCATATTCGTTTATGTCGGTAATCAAGAACGGACCGCTCCATTTTGATCTCAATTTCCTAGGGAATAGTTTGAAGCGAGAGTTGAAGAGCAAAGCTAACTCACCGACTTCCAAGCTTTTGGGGATGAGTTTTTTATCATGTGTTTCCTTCATTTTCCATTTGCTCGTCCATGTTGTTTCATATGAGTCATTGCAAATCTCTTCCAGTTCGCTTAGCTCAAGCTTCCTATACCCTCTGGCCTCATCTAAATCAAGGTTCAATGTTCGAATTGCCCATTCCGCCCGATGCTCCAATTCGACGGGTAGGTGGCATGCTTTCCCATAAACCAACCGAAATGGGCTCATGCCCAACACCGTTTTGTAGGCTGTACGGTAAGCCCACAGTGCATCAATTAGCTTCGATGCACAGTCTTTACGGTTCGGTTTGACGGTTTTCTCTAAGATACCCTTGATCTACCAGTTGCTCGTCTCTACTTGTCCTGAGGTTTGTGGATGGTAAGGGGTTGCCACCTTGTGACGCACCCCATATTTGTTCATCAGTCGATTAAAGGCCCGATTGCAGAAGTGGATTCCCCCGTCGCTTATAATCGCCCTCAGCATTCCGAATCGTCTAAAAATGTTCTCCTGAATGAATTTAAGTACGATCTCGGAGTTAGCTCTCCTCGTGGGAATTGCCTCCACCCATTTCGACACGTAATCGACTCCTACGAGTATGTACTCGTACTCTCCACTACTCGGAAAAGAACCCATGAAGTCGATGCCCCATATATCAAAGATCTCGATCACTTGATTGGGCACCAATGGCATCTCGTCCTTCTTCCCTATTGTTCCCGAACGTTGGCACCTATCGCATGTTTTGAAGTATTGAAAGGCGTCAGCAAAAAGTGAGGGCCAGTAAAATCCGGATTAGAGGACTTTGAAGGCCGTTTTTTGGCTTCCGAAGTGTCCTCCCTCATCGTGACAAAATCTTAGCACGCCTATCTTCTCTACATCCAGTATGCATCTCCTAAAAAGCCCATCCTTGCAACGTTTGTAGAGATAAGGATCGTCCCAAAAGAAACTCCTGCATTTGAACAAAAGTCTCTTTCTTTCTTGCGAAGAAAGATGGTTAGGGATAATCTTACAAGCAAGGAAATTTACAAAATCAGCATACCATGGTTCGTTAATTTCTTCGACGGCATGTGCGCTTTCGCAAGGGAACACGTCATCTACAAACTCGACTTTGTTTGGCTCTCCTTCGACTAACACACGGGACAGGTGATCGACAACTACATTCTCGCTCCCTTTTCTGTCTTTGATTTCGATGTCGAATTCTTATAAGAGAAGAATCCATCGAATCAATCGCGGCTTGCTTTGCATTTTGGCGAATAAATGACGAAGAGCTGCATGATCAGTGTGTACGATGACTTTGGAGCCGACGATGTAAGAACGGAACTTATCCAGTAAGAAAACAATCGCGAATAGCTCTCATTCGGTAGTAGTGTAGTTACGTTGGGCACTATTCAACATATAGCTAGCATAGTAAACAACCCTCAGCAATTTATCTACTCGTTGGCCCAAAACCGCCCCAACTTCCTCGTTCGAAGCATCACAAATAATCTCGAAAGGAAGATACCAATCCGGTGCTACTACCACTGGTGCTTGTGTCAATTTTTCTTTCAAGACGTTGAAGGCACTAAGACACTCGCTATTGAATTCAAAAGGCACATCCTTCCCAAGCAACTTGCATAACGGGCGACAGATTTTTGAAAAGTCTTTAATGAAACATCTGTAAAAGCCCGCATGTCCCAAAAAACTCTTGAATCCTTTAACATCCTTTGGGGGTGGAAGAGTTTCAATCACGTTGATTTTCGCTCTATCAACTTCCGAACCCTTGTTCGACACCACATGTCCCAATACAATACCACTTTTCACCATGAAATTCGACTTCTCCCAACTCAAGATCAAGTAAGATTCAACGCATCAATCAAGTACTTTTCTCAAATTGTTTAGGAAATGAGAGAAGGCAGAGCCAAATACCGAGAAGTCGTCCATAAAGACTTCGAGAAAATCATCGATGAATTCGTTGAAAATGGAGATCATACATCTTTGAAAGGTCGCTGGAGCATTGCACAAGCCAAAGGGCATTCTTCGGTAAGCGAACGTGCCAAAGGGGCACGTGAATGTGGTCTTTTTCTGATCCTCAGGAGCGATTGCAATTTGGTAGTAGCCGGAAAGACCATCTAAAAAGCAATAGTACTCATGCCCTGCTAGCTGATCGAGCAATTGGTCCATGAATGGGAGTGGGAAGTGGTCCTTCCTCGTCGCTGCATTGAGCTTGCTGTAGTCAATGCACATCCGCTACCCGGTGGTTAAGCGTGTTGGGACGATTTCTCCTTTTTCATTCTCCACTATTGTGATGCCCCCTTTCTGCGGAACAACGTGAACCGAGCTAACCCACTCGCTATCGAAGACAACATATATGATACCTTCTTCGATCAACTTGAAAATTTCCTTTTTGACCACCTCTTTGAGTGTAGGGTTTAAACGTCGTTGTCCCTCTCGTATCGGTTTCACTCCTTCTTCAAGATCGATCTGGTGCATGCATGTGACCGGACTTATTCCCTTGATATCACCGATACTCCATCCTATCGCTTGCTTGTAATTTTTAAGAACCGCGATGAGTTCTTTTTCTTCATGTTCTTCCAATTCTGCAAATATAATTACGGGTTTCCTCTCGTTCGACTCAAGGAATACGTACTTCAGATGGCTTGGAAGCGGTTTAAGTTCCATTTTGGGCTCCAAGGTGGGCCCAACGGTTTGCTTGATCATGGGTGGCTCATTAATCTCGAAAAGAGTGACCACCCCCTCCGTGTTTGAATCAAAACCATCGTCCTCGGCGTCATAATTCTATATTAGTACAACACCAAATAGTTCGCTCACACATTGGTCCACCGAATCAAGATAAGAGCAATCGGGGCCAATCATTGGTGATGGAATATTTTATATATCTTTGATTGAGAACATCACTGATTCCCCTAGTACGGAGAGTGTCATTTTTCCTCTTCCCACATCGATCAATGTGTGCGATGTTGCCATGAAAGGTCTGCCCAATAGAATAGTGTGCTCCTTGCTTGCCGCATCCACCTCTCCGACATCTAGTATTACAAAGTCCACGGGGACTACCAAAGATCCAACCTCCACTAGAACGTCCTCGACCACTCCCAACGGATATCGTAATGAACGATCAGCCAATTGAAGCCATAAGCTCGTTGGCTTCAGTCTCCCAAGGTTGAATTGTTTGTACAGGGCAAAGGGCATCAAATTGATTCCCGCCCCTAAGTCAAGCATTCCACGTGCTCTTTGTCCATCTCCAAGGTTGATTGTGATGCAGAAACTCCCTGGATCTTTTGCCTTCGGTGGTAGTGTTTGGTGGAAAATTGTGCTTACTTCCTTGGATAAAATCATCCGTTCATTCCCTTCCATTTTCCTCTCCTTTGACGCAAGTTCCTTATAAAACTTTACGTAAGCCGACATAGCTTTGATTACGTCGAAAAGTGGGAGATTTACGTTCACGTCCTTCAGCATTATAAAGTTCCATGAACTTTTTGCTTTCTCTTGCTGGCTTGAGACGATTGGGAAACAGTATGGCGTCCTTTATTACACGTTGTGGTTTTTATTCCTCTTCAGCTCTCTTGTCCGACCGGTCAGTGTTATTAGTCCGATAGGTAGAAATCTCCTGTCCTCTACTCCGATCAGACCCAGGGTTGGTGTGGTCGGACAAAGTTTTCTGGGCTCCGGTCCGATCAGTCTGCTTCTCAGTTCGATCGGCCAAAACCTTCTGGACTCCAGTCCGACCAGTCACCTTGGTAGTTCGATCGGTCAGGTCCTTGGATGCGTCTTTCTGGTCTGTTTCGGCACATTTCGGTTGAAAAGTTCCCCTGAATGATCCGGGAACATATGGGTTACTTGATTTGAAATTTCACCCAATGTTCCTCCTTCCCCATTCGCACTTGACTCTTGTTCATCTCGTGTATCCATTGTCTGCTCGTCTTCGGATTCTTCCCTCTCGGCTTCTTGTACTCCATTATTGACTTGCTTCCCACCTCGCAACACATGCACCACCATTGATTGCTCGGGTTGGCTAGGTAGCTTTCCCGGATCACTCGTTGTTTTTGCCATTGAAACTGAGAGTTGCCCTATCATCATCTATAGCTTCTCCAGTTGCTTCCTTGTCCGCTTGCCTTCCTCGATTGTACGAAGTGTTTCCTCCTGATTACGTAGAGTATCGTGCTCTAGTTATTGACGCCACAATCTTAGTTTGTCGTCGGGGTTAATCAGGAGTGGCATTTGCTGCTATGGTGGCACTTGCTTAAATTGTTGTTGCTGTGCTTGTTTGTATTGCGGCTGTGGTGCTTGTTGATATGGTTGTTGTGGTGCCTGATATTGTTTCGGAGGGTATTGAGAATAGTTGCCTTGCCCCTAGTTTTGATAAGAGTTTTGGCCGCTCGGTTCTCCTTGGCTCTTATTCGGAAATTGTCGTGGTTCAAAGGATTTAGAATTGGGCATGTAGTTTGAGCTCTTTGGAACGTAGCATGAACTTGAGTTATACTGCCCGGTAAACTTCTTCCCATACTTATCATTGGGTTAATAGTTTTGGATGGCATTGATCTCCCTTTCCTCTTCGTCGTCAAATACCACATTACAAGTATATATTTCATGTCCCACTACTCCACATTTTTCGCACATCTTAGGCGGAGGTGTCGAAGGTTCCTCCTCCCCTTTCATCTTGCTTGTTAATAGTGCGACTTGCTTCGTTAGTTCCTCGATTTGAATTATCGGGACTTTGTATCTCCTCGGTCGGAAACTCGTTTGTTGCGATTTCTCGCTCATGTGCTCGAATAAATCCCAAGCTTCCGTGGAGGTCAATTCGCCAAAATCTCCGGCCTTCACTTCCACTTGCTATTTGTAGACCGGAAATAACCCTTCATGGAAATAATTATTCACCATATCGGCACTATTATTGTGGTGTGGACATTTTTGTAAAAGTCCTTTATATCGCTCCCAGGCTTCGTAGAACGATTCCCCCTCTATTTGTTCGAAATTCGTGATCTCTCTTCGCAACTTGGCAGTTGTTTGAGCGGAGTAGAACCTACTCACAAACTTCTTGTACACCATCTCCCAATTAGTCAAGGAATTGGGTTGTAACGACAAAAGCCAATGCTTCGTTTTGTCTTTCAGAGTAGTAGGGAAAATTTCATCCTCAATTGATCCTCATGCAGTCCAAGATGCGGAAATCTGCCCACCACAAGGTAAAATTCTCGAATGAAATTCAATGGATCTTCATTAAGTATGCCGTGAAAGGTAGGGAGTTGATTTACACTGCTCGCCTTCAAATCATAGTCTCTTGCCGCGGGGCCTAAGACTATTGCACTACTGTATGATCCAATCATTGGGAAAAGGAGATCTCCTTGACGGCGTTCATTAGGGTATCGGCGCTCTCTCCTTCCTCCGAAGTTGGATCGTGCGCCATAGTTTCTTTCCTCCCCATATTCCTCGTAATACCCATAGTCACACTCCTCCTCGTAATTCCCACGATCATTATATCTATCGTTTCATAAATTCTCCCTCTGCCAAGCGTTGAACGGATGTCTATTTCCCCTATTTTGATTGTGGTTCTGTTCTCATTCGAAATCCTCATGCCTTTGGTGGTTTCGTTGGTTGTTTTGGGGCTCGGGCCCGCCATGACCACCATTGTTCTGATCGAACTCTCTATCCGCTCGATTTTTATAAGCTCGAGCTTCTTCTCGGTTCCAAAATCTTTGAGGAGGTCGTTAGTAAATGGGATTCTCTTGCATCATGATTTGATGATCACCCCTCGGTTGTTGTTCTCCGTTGTTCGCTTGGTTTGTTTATCTTGTTTCTTCATTTTGGAGTAGAGGTGGATTTATTTGCTCTTCGTCTTCGTTATTACCGATTTGCTCTTGTACGTGCACATCGTCAATGGGTGGCACTCCATATGGATAATCGCGAGGAGGGGTTTGGGCGTTTCGTCCCCTCCCTCGTCCACCATTCGCTCCTCCTCGTCCTCCAAGAGGTAGAGTTTCTGCCATGTTGRATGAACTTGCTTCCAAGAGATTCCCTTCGGTCGAGGGAAATAGTTGTCTTGGTCTCGAAACGTGTTCGATGCTATTGATGAATGGGGTCAATTCTCCTCTAAGGCTTCATCGACCTAGCATTAACATCAAATAATCACCGCATCGAGTGGCAAACAATTATACAATTTACGACTTATAAGCAATAACATAAATAAACATCTTTAACACCTTTACCATTCCCCGGCAACGGCGCCAAATTTTGAGCCGAACTTTTGTGTTCCTTTCAAAATTATATTCCGGTTAACAAATACGCGTCTACGTTTGAAAAGGTTTAAGTTCGCCCGCAAGAGAACGGGGTCACTTATAGACTGATGAGTCAACTCGGGTCGATCTCCCGAGGAATGGGAATCGGATTTAACGATGTTTATTATACTAGTATCACAATTCTATCTAAAAACACAGGAACACATTGGGTTTTGTAAATGTTTCAATTCCAATAACTTAAAATAAAAACGAGTTCTTCTTATCTCGAGGGTGTCAACCTCTCGACAAGTGATGGGAATAGTAAAAGGTGTAAACCAAATAAGAGCTTTTCCTAATTGCTCTAACGATTATGAACATGCTTTTGACTAGTAATGCATCAACTATAATAACCTAATGTTCTAACAATTTCAGCAACCCATTAACACTAGCGATTAACAATATTTCGAAACACAATAATATGAAAACAAATTATCAATAGATTATCCAAACAATTGTTCATTCCATAATCCCAAACACACTAGTATCAATTCCAAACATCCAACACCTTAACTAAAGATCAACGAAGTGTTATCTAATCAATTTCCCAAACTATTGGAAACAAATCTGGAATCAAACAACTATGAAAACATCAAAGCTACAAGTTCAGAAATTACAATGTCGTTGAACTACGTTCAACGAGGGATGATTGACGAAAATACTCCAAATGAAATGCGTAGAGTCCTCGGGCTTGTCACGAACCTAGCACCTTAGCCACGAACGAGAATTGCTGCAAATCGAACCTTGATACGGCGTCGCACAGATTTATCGATAGGTATGAGAGATGTGTCAAATCTCTCAACCTTTGAGTATTCTTTGTGTATCTAACCCTCTCTTCAAGCCTCTAAGACTGAATATCTCGAACCTTGTCTGCCTCTGCCATTTTAAACTTGTTTTTAGCCGTTTCGTAACTGAAAATCCCCATAAATCTGCATTCGTAACGCTCTTGTCCGATCGGTCATACGCCTTATCCGATCGGACGAAAGCTTCTTTATCCAGGTCCGCTCGGTGCGCCAGCTTTCCGGTCGGTGTATATGTCAATAGTGGCACCGATCGGTATACATGAGATGTCCGATCGGTGTGCATCCTTTTGGGCTACTTGTGAATGTCTCTCCTTCAATCTACGTGCTTTGAATCCATCGGACACCCTAGTTGTATGAGAAAATCAAAGAATTATTCTCGTTTGGACCAATTATTGATCATTAAGTCGGAAAATTAAGTAAAGCGATGAAAAACGCAAAATGATGCAATTCAACTCATTTTTAACCTGAAAAAGAAAATAAAAAGACTAAAATAGGACTTAATAATGTACAGATTCGTAACAAAAATGTACGAATCAACCTGCATTTGAGTTATTAAATAATAAGAAAGTTTGACATTTTAGTTATATTCACAATTCAAGCATAAGTAATTAATGGAATTAGAGAAAATAGAATCACCAAAAACACACATTTACTATACCTCAAAGTAAAACAACTGGTTAATGATGTTTATGCAATTCAAAATCCCAATAGTTTTAGGAACACCAAATTAAAAAATAGATTAGGCCACAAAATGAGTTAGGAACACCAAATTAAAAAATAGATTAGGCCACAAAATGAGTTCGAAACTGTGGAAATAATTCCATAAAGACAAGAAATTGAAAAGCATGAGGATTTCTAAGCAGGATTGAACTAACAAAAATATTAAGTAAAATAATTAAATAAAGTGAAACTAACAATGGAAGTAAGTCTACTCAAAACAAACCTGCGATAAAAATAATGACCCAAATCCGTTCTTGGACGTGCATTCCTTGAAATACCCAATATTCAGAGGGGTAACTAGAAGCACATAAAACCGCAAAACTGGGTAACGTCGAATAAAGAATCTGAAAAAAAAAGGGGGCTGAGAAGAGAAGAAAATCAGTGGTTTAAAAAAAATTGAATTCCGAAGTATTGAAGCATTTTATTAGTTGAAAAAAAAAGTATGAAACCGGAGATCTCATCGATATTCGATATATAACTTGTAGTACTGAGAAAACAAATTATTTGTACATGAGCGTGCAACATAAGTATATACCGATGATATGGGCAGATTAAATCCTTACTAAACAAGAACTTAAATACACGAACGTCCTCTGGGTACGTGACGCTGGGCATCTGGATAACAACACTAGCTGCATACAAACCTTCATTTACACACTCTTCAGTGGGTTTCTCCAGAACCAACTGTGACATAAATCTACCAAAAAATGCATCTACTGCAAGAAAATAAATAAACACGAATTTAAAAAAATAAAATAGCTTCAATTGAGGGGGAAAAACTTGGGGCCGGTCTTGGTGGCTCAATGGTCCTGGCCAGTCAAGTGTCGGGCCGGGCCAGAGATTTTATAGATTTTATTAAAAAAATAAATTCACACACCTGCACCATTGGTGTCTAAAACTTCCTCTTCTGACAACGGGATAACTGAGAACAGCTTCACATTCTCGTCCTCTACAACCACAACCGGACCCGCACCATGTGTAATAACAGTAACTCGTTTGTACGTTCCGGAAGCCTTTGGCATCTGGGAAATTTTCAAAGCTATTTCTTCAACATTCTCAGTCTGTTGGCAAAAAAAAGAAAAAGATAATGTCAAGTACAAAACAAGTAAACAACAAAAACAAATCTAATCCAGTGAATGTGAAGTCAACCAATTACCTCCCAATGGTGAGCTTTGGCAAAAGCTCTTGCTTCAATTTCATTTCCAAAGACATAGTCCATGTACCTGAAACCAAATAATAACAGGCCCGAGATCAATATGCAAAACTTCCCAATCATATGGGTAATCGAAAGAGAACCAAGATATCAGTGTTACGGGATTAATTTATCTTGAAAAACCTTGAAGTATTTGAAGAGGAATTGAGCGGAAAGGTTAAGTATAAAGCCTACAAACGGATTTAGAAACAGAAGTTAATTTCGAGTGTAATTATTAGCGCATGCAATACAATCACGACCCGAATCAAAACCTTGTTATTAACAGCAGCACGCTCGGCAACGAGCATCATAGACTCCGACACCATTACGATAAAGAAACTGGTAAAATAGAAGTACTTGGCCTTTTCCACTGTCAAAAGAGAAAACAAGTGATCTGGTTATAATTTGGGGTTTTACCTTATGAAGTTTCCTAAAAAAAAAAACAATTTGGGGTTTTACGTATTGATAGGTTGAAGTGCTTCGAAGCTGGTTACACGGCTTAGGATAGCTGCGAATTTAGAAAAATAAAATTAAATAAACACCAAAAGAACAAACATATAGATTACAAACATAATTGATCAGTTAAAAACTTTAATACTCGGGATGCATGCTTTTTTTCTTGGCCATATATGTCCATATTTATATATATTGCTTAAGGTTGTAAATTTGAAAATCAAGTGATTTTGAACCCAACTCATTACCCAATAACGTACACATTGTTCGTGAAAACAATAAGGGCCTTTGATTTCCATGCATGCAAAATATAAAAGTATTTCATTAGGTTTTGTGAGGAATTATCAGCAAGAAGAACACATAGAGTGCTTTTCCAAAATAAACAAGAAAAAAAAAAAGAATCATATAATATCAGATTCCTTGAGCACAAAATTTTGAACTTCTCAACCAAGAAATATTAAATAGTACCATGAATTAAGTGTCACTGTTTTACTAACCTCTTTCTTTGCGTTGCGTGGATACACCATAAACAACTGTAAATATTTATGGGGTAAATATGTACACACGATAATTGATACGGCCACTAACCTTGTTTTAGAAAAAATACAATCGTTTTTAATATCAATTATAGTCATGCAACACAAAACCAGATATTAGTTCAATCTAATTACTATTACATATAAAAGTTTCAGGTTTCTCTTCATAATGCAATGACTCGTTTGTAACAGGATCAGCCAAAAGTTCCCCAAACTAGTGTGCTGACTTAGCAGAAACCTGCAGAAAAAAAAAACTCGTGCACCAATAAGAAATGGATAAATAATATTTATGAGGAAAAATAAGCAACTTAATATAAAGTTACCAACCTTAATCACCAAGATCATTCCCATCCCACCATAGCTTGTGTGAGCCGCTGCAAAAGTAACCCACAAACTAAAATCTTAATATTTGAAAAGGTAAAGAGATATTACCTAAAATTTAATTGAAAAGCATTGTGTGCATTAGCTTTAAGCTAGGCTCAATAAAGCTGCAGTATTACAGTTTTTATATATGAAGATAAAAGCAATGTTCTTGATTACATAAACCATGAAAGCGAGTGAATAAATATCCGCAAATAGAAGAGCCTAGAAGGGGACACGTGCTAGCCTAGAATAGGTTGTAAAAGAAGACAACAAAGACACCACAATACAGCTGTAACAAAGAAACAAAATAACACAACGGTCCAGTGAACTTTGTCAGGTTGTGTGTGTGCATGGCCATGCATCATGAACCGCATATACATGCTATTACGCCCCCTCAATTCGTGCTCTGTTGTGGACCAACCATGAGCTTGTTTTTAAACCGAGTAAAGAATTGTCCAGTCAAAGGCTTGGTCAAAATATCAGCTACTTGATGCACAACAGGTATGTGATGAACTGAGATAGCTTGGGCAACAACTTTTTCTCTAATGAAGTGTATGTCAATTTCCACATGTTTTACCTTTGGGTGATGTATAGGATTGAAGTACAAGAGAACATCCCCTAAATTATCAACCCAAACTGTTGTAGGAGCCTGCTGTAAGCACCCTAACTCAGCCAATAAAGATTTTAGCCAAATGATGTTATAGGTAGCTGCAGCCAAGCCCCTACATTCTACTTCTGTGCTGGAACGCGCTATAGTTCTTTGTTTCTTGCTGCTCCAAGAGATGAGGTTATGTCCAAGTTAAATACAAAAACCTGAAGTGGATTTTCTATCATCTACATCCGAGCCCCAGTCAAAATCAACAAATCCAGTCAGTTTTATATTTCCACTCTTGACAAAATTTAGTCTATGATTGAAAGTTCCATTTAAATACCTAAGTATTATTTTCACATCTTTCCAGTGAGTGCTCAAGGGGGATTGCATAAATTGACTACATTTATTGACACAATAAGATATCTCTGGCCTTGTTATTGTTGCATACTGGAGAGCACCAATTACATGCCTTTGATCTGGTGATCATTGGATGAATCTTGGGGGTGATTTTTGAGGTACCTGCACCACCTGCATAGAAGAGTTACTAGCAGAAGAAACATGATCATCAGGTATACCTTGGTTCTCTATTGGCAAATCTATATAAAGCTGACCAATTTGAATTGAGGAGTTTGAGTTTTCAGATTGCATGTTGTTAGAAGAGGAGGATGTTGTATCATGGTCAACAATTGGTGAGTGAGGGATTTGTGTAAGGGGAGTAGGGCTGGTGGGGGGAGATGGAGGCACATTTGGTGAAAGATCAGTTAAGTTGTTGATATGTGTCTGGTTTGTGTAAGGGGAGCCTTGAGAATGTGACAGACTGTCCTTAATTGATGGTGTGTTTCTAAAGGGAAAGTTTCCTTCATCAAACACTACATGCCTGGTGATAATTATCCTCTTATTAGGAATAAGCACTTTGTAGCCCTTGTGCTGATCACTGTATCCAAGGAACACACATGGTTGACTCCTGAATTCCAACTTGTGCCTGTTTTAGGGTTTTAAAAAATGGTAGCAACAGCATCCAAAAACTTTTAATAATGAGTAATCAGACTTTTGTTTGGTCATGGCTTCAAGAGGAGACATATAGTTAAGGGATTTGGTTGGCATTCTATTGATGAGGTGAGTGGCAGTGGAGAAGACATAGTTCCAAAATTGTTGAGGAACTGATGAATAGGCTAAAATGGATAGACCAATTTCTACAATATTCCTATACTTTCTCTCAGCACGGCCATTTTGCTCAGGGGTGTATGGACAAGACATCCTATGATGTATTCCATTTTGAAGTAAGAAGGTAGCTAAAGGCTTGTACTCAGTTCATCCATCAGTTTGCAGAAACTTTATTTTCCTATTGTATTTGCTCTCAACAAGGGTCTTAAAGTGAATGAAAGCATTTGTAGTTTCAGATTTAAGCTTAAGAAAGTATATCCAAACAAACTTGTTTTTATGATCAATAAAGTTGACATAGAATCTATATCCATCAACAGAGGTAATAGGAGAGGGCCCCCAAAGGTCAGAGTAAATGAGTTCCAATATATCATAGCTATCATTATAAGAACTCAAGAAAGGTAATCTTTGACTTTTCCCCATTTGGCATGAAGAGCAAAGAGTTTTTATTTCATCATTTGAAACTAAAACATTACAACCATTAATGGCCTTTATTACAATATCATAGGAAAGGTGTCCTAGTCTATTGTGCCAGAGGCTGAGGTTGGATTTATTCTTGGCATTTGACAGATAAACCTTCTTGCCGGGAGGTGGAGGTGAGGAATGATCTTGAACAAGATCAAAATTGTATAGACCATTCTTAAGGCTGCCTTGAATGAGAATCTTGCCTGAGGTTTTGTCCTTCACAAAGCAAACAAGAGGGTGAAATTCAAATAACACATTGTTGTCTTTAGCAAATTATGAGACACTCATGAGATTTTTGGTAATTTGAGGAACATGTAGCAGGTTTTTAAGAACAAAGGAATGGGGTTAGTTCTTGTCAGCCTTAAACATAGAAGAGCCAATGTGAGAAATAGGAAAACCTGAACCATTTCCAATTTCAATATTGTCTTGTCCAAAATATTATGAGCCTGTATTCAAGTTCCCAAAGATGGAGGTGAGATGGTTTGTTGCTCCAGAGTCTGGTAGCCATGAGGTCTCCTGAGAACCTGCTGAGCCAGTTAAAGGGCCAAAGGAGCTGAGATTTGCTAGGTTAGCCATGCCTTGATAGTTCTGAAAGTTTGAATATCCAGTCTTGTTCCCCTGAGATGCTGAAAAACCTTGATCAAATCTGCTATAGCATTTATCAGCTGTATGTCCATTGTATTGGAAGATTTGGCACTTGACACTGTTGAAGAAGTTTGTTCTGCCACCCCTTCCTCTGTAGTTCCCCCTGAAATTTCCTCTTGCAGCTCTAAAACCTCCTCTAGTGTTGGTATTTCTTCCTCTATTCCCTTGATAACCACCTCTGAAATTACCTCTGGCAGATGATTGATATGCAACATTTGCAGATCCTCCAAATCCATCTGCATTGAATCCATTTGCTCTCTCAATTCTACTTTCAAATTTTAATAAGAGAGCTTGTGCTTCTCTCAATGAGCAAGGAGGGACTCTTGATTTAATAGAGATTGAGACAGGATCATACTCAGCATTCAATCCATCAAGAATGGATGAAATCCGAATCATCATCAGTGGATTCTTGTCCAGCAGCAGCCAATCCATCATAGCTTGTTACCTTGTTGAGATATTCCCTCATGGACAGTTTTCCTTTTTCAAATTATGCAGCTGGGATTTGAACTGCATAACCTTAGCTCTAGTTGAGTGGTGAAATCCAGCTTAAGGGATTCCCAGATCTCGCAGGAGGTGTTCAATCCAACCGTATTCACTAGCATAGTTTCTGAAAGGGAACTCAACAGCCATGAGACAATCAGCTGGTCCTGTTTCACCCAGCTAGCATACTCCGGTGATGGATTTAAAAGATCACCTCTTGGAGGAGAAGCATCATCTCCTGTTAAGAAACCTTCAAGACCGTAGCCTCTTGCGGTGGCCAAAACCTGATGCCTCCATAGCAAATAGTTTGTCTCAGACAGCTTGGCAGTGATGAGCTGCTGTTGTGGATGAACAATGATGTTTGAGCTTTCACCAGATCCAGAAGCCATGACTAATATTTAAAGTAAAACAAAAGATAAGAAATACAGGGTATAGAGACGGGTTTGTATCAACCCACTCTGATACCATAATTGAAAAGCATTGTGTGCATTTGCTTTAAGCTAGGCTCAATAAAGCTACAGTATTACAGTTTGTATATATGAAGATAAAAGCAACGTTCTTGATTACATAAACCATGAAAGCGGGTGAATAAATATCCGCAAATAGAAAAGCCTAGAAGAGGACACGTGCTAGCCTAGAATAGGTTGTAAAAGAAGATAACAAAGACACCACAATACAGCTGTAACAAAGAAACAAAATAACACAACGGTTGGGTGTATGCATTGCCATGCATCATGAACCGCATATACATGCTATTATTTAAACATATCGCTAACCCTCACCTTATACAATTTTGAAGCAAGATGAATCAAAATCAAATCATTAATTACCTAGCATCTCAGGTAGTGGAAAACTGCAACAAACATCACAGTTCAGTAAGAAAATGTGTAACTATTAGTTAACACATGACCATTATTAAATAAATTTGAACAAAAAACTAAAGATAGAAACATTAGAACCTCTATAAATTAATAGACTCGAGAACACTCTAATTTATTAATTTAGCAAGATAATTGAATGATCGAGATACTATTTAACACATTGCTCCTAAGTCAGATCCGGTAAAAAGTATTATTTAATATAGATTATTAATTAATCCAGTATTAACTTATTGAGTTTTTTTAGTACATTAATTTCTAATATTTCAAGAAAAAAAGGGAACAAAACAGAATAAGAACCAAATTCTCTTCCAGGATATGATCCCTGAAGTTATAAAGTCCGCCAGCCGAACCGTGTGGCTTAATTAGTAATGTTTTGAGTCATTCTTCAGACATAAGTGGAGAACTGCCTGAAGCCCATTCCCTTCCGTATAAACAAATTCGTATATATTATTATTATTGTTACAATTATTATTATAATTATTATTATCATTATTATTATTATTATCATCATCATCATCATTATTATTATTATTGTTATTATTACTATTATTTGAATCTAACAGAGTGATCAAAAGATCTCCCTTTCCTTCTAAGATCTCCGACTTAGTTCATTTAAACACAGAAAACTATGTTTGTGCTGGTATTATAGGTGTCTTCATGCGTATCTAATTATAAACCTGATATCTCTTCTGAATTATTGGAGTTTCCTAAAATAGCTGATCTTTTTAGCTTAAATAGTAATGTTTTTAATTCATTCTTCAGACATAAGTGGAGAACTGCCTGAAGCCCAATCCCTTCTGTATAATCAAAGTCGTATATATTATTATTATTATTATTATTATTATTATTATTATTATTATCATCATCATCATCATCATCATCATCATCATCATCATCATTATTATTATTATTATTATTATTATTGAGTACAACTGTCTCCTCACCTGTTTCGGAAAAAAGGGATAGCCGACGAGGCGATAAATAATTTTAACGAGATGAAGAAGGACGATATGCCTAATCTCTCTACTTACAATATTCTCGTTGACATTCTTTGTCTGGCCAAAAGTCGACGAGGCCTTGGAAATACAGAATGAAATGGTTCAAAACCTTGCTGTTTACTGAGATTAGAGGAGGCAAGCTCTTTCTATTTCAAGTATGGAAGCCGGATGGGGTTCGATGTACGGAGATGCCACTACAAAGTCAACAAACACGACATTCTAAAGAAAAACATATATAAATGTTTGCATGTGGGATATAGAAGCCCATTTATGTGTGTGTAATGTGAAAATGATTTAGTAATAATATATATATGTGTGTACTATTAATACAAACAAACCTATATTAATATTATTATTATTATTATTATTACTATTATTATTATAATTATTATTAACATTATAATTATTCTTCTTATTATTATTGCGTATAATTGTCTCCTCACCTATCTCGGTAAAAAAGGGACAGCCAAAGAGGCGATAAATAATTTTAACGCGATCAAAAAGGACGCTATGCCTAATCTCTCGACTTACAATATTCTCATCGACATGCATTGCCGGGCCAGAAAAGTCGACATGGATTGCGTTTTCAAAGCCGGCGAAATAGAAAAGGCAGAGCTTTGTTCGAAGAGATTAAAACTCAGTTCAGTTTGGACGCTCAAAGTTACTCAATTTTAATTCACGGGCTCATAAAGGCCTGTTTCGCTTGTGAGACTAATGAATTATTCTACACGATGAAGGAAAACAAGCATGTTCTCGATACGCTCACGTACAACACCGTAATCAATGGGTTTTTCAAATCATTTAAAGTGAATAAAGCTTATCAGCTTCTAGAAGAAATGAAATCCAAAGGCCATCAGCCGACTGTAGTTACATACGGTTCCGTTATCGACGGGCTTGCCAAGATCAACAGGCTCGATGAGGCTTACATGCTTTTCGAAGAAGTAAAATAGACTAAATGTGGTTGTTTATAGTAGTTTGGGCGACGGGTTCAGAAAAGTGGGCCGGATAGACGAGGCATATCTAATTATCGAGGAGATGATGTAGAACGATATTGGCCCGAAGGTCCAAATGTGGAATTGTTTGCTCGACGGGCTCGTGAAGGCCGAGGATGTCGATGAGGCCCTCGTGTGTTGGAACTCGATGAAGGACTTGAAATGCACACCGAATATCCTGATGTACGGGATTTTTATAAACGGGCTTTTCTGGGTTCGGAAGTTTAACAAGGCGTACGTGTTTTGGCAGGAGATGCAGAAACAGGGGCTGAAGCCGAACGCATTCACGTATGTGACGATGATATTCGGGCTTACGAAGGCTAGGAATCATTGTTCTATAAATCGCTAGGCGCTAGGCCAGCGCCTAGAGCCTAGGAAGCCTAGGCGGGGCCTAGAATGTGAGTAAATACCCTCACATACAACAATACATCCAACCATTTAATAGTTCAACATACTACCTGTTACACAATAAAATCTATGACAATTCAAAACTAAAAGTAATAATCACAAGTTACGATCTACAAGTTTAAAGCTATTGTTTCATTTAAAGTTCAAAACAACATGGATCCATAAGTTCATTAATCAAATAAAAATACCATAACATATATTACAAAATCAAAATAATCAAAAAATAGGCCAAAAAACGACGTCGTTTCAGGCCATAAAAAAAAAAAAAAAAAACTGGTCTGGCGCCTGGGGCGCTCGGTGATTTCTTTGGCCGATTTTTGAAAATCGTAGGCGGATTGGTGGCGCCTAGTGCCTAGGGCGATTTTTAGAACAGAGCTGGGAATATGTTTGAGGCTGATAAGCTGTTCGAGAGGTTTAAGGCGAATAGGAGTGTGCCCGATTCGGCATGCTATAACACGATGATTGAGGGGTTGAGTGCGACGAATAAGGAGAATGAGGCGTATAGGCTGTTTGAGGAGACGAGGCTGAAGGGGTGTAAATCACACTTGAGAACCTTAATCTTTTAACACTTGAGAAGAGACCCATAAAGCCACAGCCAAGCAAATTCAAAGCGAAACAACAAAATCTTTCACAATTCTAATATAAATCAGGAATTGTAAAAACAAGGTGACTGCAGAAATAAGGAGGACCAACAAATCAATCATCATCGAGCAACAATACCAAAATCCACAAAAGAAAAAAAAACAAAGAAAACTGCAGAAATAGGCAGGACCAGCCATAGTCGAGCAAAATAAAACCCTTACCCCCAAATTCGTAGTCGACATAGAGCACACAATGCGGAATTGAATTGATTTAATGTAAATCACAACAACAACTATTTAATTCTACAACTGAATATGAAATTCGAATTAGGAAATCCAAAATAGAAACACACCTTAGGTCAATTTCCGCAATTGAGACTTTTTGAGTGTCGGTGGGGGCTATGTCGCCGGACCGCTGTTGGTGGTCGCCGAAGCCTGCCACCGGCGGGGGTGGTGTTGGCCGCAGCAGGCTCGATTTTGGATGTGGCGGAAGGTTCAGAGGGACGTGGGTTCTTTTGACGGGTTTATAAGGCCTGTTTAATTTTATTATTAATATTTAATATAATCCTTATTATAAGCTGAGTTTAAATTAAGAGAAAAAATATTTTTTACCTCCTGAACTATGACCATTTTGACACTTTACCTCCTAAACTTTTTTTTTGTGCAAAGTACCTCCTAAACTGTCCGAATTTTGGACTTAACCTCCTGAACTCCCATTCTTGGTGGAAATTCTAGCCGATCTCACTCGTGTGACATGCACGCTAACATATAAGGTGTAAAATTGACTTTTCATCCCCTCCTCATGACTCCTGCTCAAAACAATAGCACGTAAGCACTCGTGTGACCTGTCAAGATAATGTTCATGTATATTAATTATGGTCATAGTTCAGGAGGTAAAAAATATTTTTCTCTTAAATTAATTAAACTAATTATAATTTACGAAGTGTATCTATAGCGGTTGTAAAGAAACCGTCGTAGTATATTGGTTAAATAAATTTTACTACGGACGTTTACAACAGTTGTCGTATATCCGTTGTAGTAGTAGACTATTTACAACGGTTAAAAAACTAACCGTTGTAAGAATTGCCGGACTGCCCTATTACAACGATTATTTGGCAACCGTTGTAGATTAACCGTTGTATTAGGCCTTTTTTATAGTAGTGACTGTTTGTTTGATCGATAGCTGTTTGGTGCAACTTATGAATGAAATTGAATTTACAAATATGCCCTTTGCTTTATATAGTTGGCCCATTTAGCGTGTTGAACTCAAAAGTCCCTATATATTAATTAAAGTCACTATGTACTATATAGCGTACTCTACCAAATTATAATAAAAAGCTAAGTATGCTTGAAAATACGTGATATTGAAATAGAGGTGACGAGTGTTGAAACATCACATCACGAACTTTAAGAGCGTGATTTAGCATCGATAAGTATAAAAGCTTTATACACTGAAACACTTACCTTTGACCCGTTTGGGATGTAGTATCAAATAGAAAATTTGATATTAAATTCTGAATTATCCACGGATTTGGGCAGTTTGAGAATGTCATTGTAATGTGATTATATTATGGTGTATGTATTTTGTGGACTTTTGAATTTCGGTTTCCATCTCTCCTTTGTTCTTGGGTGCACTGTAATATATGTGTACTTAGAGAACTAAGGGGAGATGCTGCCAAAATTTTTAGGTTTTTAAAATGCATAGTAAGATAATTTATTACTAAATATCACATTCTTGAATGGGATAGGGCTCTTACGAAAAACTCAATCATTTTCTATAAGCACCCCCATAGAGCTCGATTATCTATAATTTGATCATCTATATTATAATCACAATTAGAATATTATAGGATGAGTTTTGATCGTAGTTGGATGTATAAACGGAGGGTGGACGGTTATCTGTTGAACACGTTCATGGAAGGGGTTGAGAGTTTCATACAATTTGCACTCACCATTGAGCAATGAATGAAGGGGAAAAACTAAAATGTCCTTGTAGTCATATTAAATGAAGGAACTGCAATTACCACGATTTAAAGGAGATCAAATTTCATCTCGTTAAAAATGAGTTCGTACTAGATTACTACATCTGGATGTTCCATGGTGAAACAAATCTTGATTGCACGCATCATGTCGACCATGAGGTTCATGTTGGAGGATCATCTTATGCCGCCCCTAAAGAATCATCAAATGCTTACATCAACATGGTTCACGATGCAACCGGTCCGAACTTTGTATTCATCCTTAATGTTGAAGAACCGCCAAATCCCGAGGCCCAAAAGTTCTACGATATGTTGAGTGATGGAAATCAACATTTGTATCCCAGATGTGAGAAACATTTTTAATTAACTCTAGTTTCCCGTCACATGAACCTTAAGGCAGAAAATCACATGTCCCATAAGTGCTATGATCAAGTACTGGATTTAATCAAAGAAGTTGTGCCGAAAGATGATCATATACAAGATGACTTCTCCAAGAGAAAGAATTTATTGAGGGGCATGGTCCTACCGGTCGAGAAGATCGATTGTTGCATCAACAATGGTATGATCTATTAGAGAGACATTGCTGATTTGATAAGTTGAAAATTTTGCAACCATCCTCGATTCAAACCCGCTAAGTAGGGAAAAGCAAAACTACAGAAAAGCAGCATTGCGTATAAGAAGATGTATTGTTTTTCATTAACTACTCCTCTACAAAGGCTATACGCATTTGTAACAACTGCAAAGGAAATGAGGTTGCATGCTGAAGTGTAGGTTTTAGTGGTGTAGTATATAGGCTCATGTGGCTTGGTATTATTGGATTTTGAGCGATTGTATGAATCAACGAATTTTTAGCTTGATAAACTAAAAGAAAACAAAAATAAAATAAAAAGTAAAGCAAGTATTTCAAATGCCTCATGCGTATGCCATATTAAAATTACAAGCAATAATCAAAATAATTAATAAAAATCAAAGAAATAACAAAGTACAATCATTAAAACCTAAGGTACAATTGTGCATGCAGGGTCATGAAATTTAAATAATGCGAATTAACGTAAATCGAAAACACTATTGGAAAGAGTAATAAAAGTTGACGTGAAATTAAAATCTTTATGGGAAATAACTAGAAACAAGGAGATGATCTAGGAATCAAAATTAAATCATGCATGAAAATAAAAACCAAAATAAAGCATAAGAAATACTTAAAATAAAAATGATCAAGGACCCGATCTATGATCAAGGTGTGTCACTCACCTAGATTCTGCAAACCAAATCATAAATCTAACAACAAATCTAAGAGTTAAGACAAAATGCATAAATTGAAGAATAAGGAAGAAATTAAGAAAAACTTACTTGAATTATGAAAGAGAATCAAAAACATTATAAAATTACAATCAAAATTAAATCCAAGTGATGGCTTGAATTCCTTTTGAACTTACAAACCCAAGGAAAATCTTAATTAGATCCAAACCCATGCATGAGTTTAGGGCTAATATTTGGGGTAAATGGGTCAAATAATCCTTAAAAGTTTGGATTTCCCGGGTTTAACCAAGGTTGACCCGAAATGACCTTGCTAGACCCCTTATCTTTATTTGGCACGACATTGGCTCGAGATGGCTCAGCAGGTGTGGGCATGGGCTAGGCGTGGCTTGGGCGCGTGCGTGTGGTTGCTGTGGTATTGGCTAGAAGGAATTTTTGAAAAAACAGAAAGGTGGAGACTACACCGCCGAGCATACAGTCATGAATGGATATTTTGGCAGAGATAGAAAGTTTGGGGCTTTTGAAAGTTACCGATCTACATACAGAAGCCGCCAATAGACGTATAGCAAAATCAAGTAATTGGAGGAAAAGAAACATATTTTGGGATTTGCCATACTGTAGCACAAATTTGATTCAGCATAATCTAGACGTTATGCACACTAGAAGAATGTGTTTGATAATATTTTCAACAAGGTTATGAATGTCAACGGGAAGACAAAAGACACTCCCAATCACAGGGATGAATTGAAAAAATATTATTTTCATCCCGGCCTACACAAGATGCACCAGGAAAGTATCCTAAAGCTTCTTATACACTTGATAAGACATCAAAAGTTGCCTTGTGTGAGTGGGTGAAAGCTCTTTAATTTCTAGATGGATAGGCATCAAATCTTTGGCATTGCATTGATATGAAGGGATTGAGATTGTTTGGTATGAAGAGTCACGACTGTCATGTGTTCATGAAAAGGTTGATACCAATTGCCTTTCGAGAACTACTTCCCCATCTCGTGTGGAAGGCCCTCAGAGAGTTGAGTTTTTTTTTCAAAAGCCTCAGTTGCAGAGTCGTTGGGGCTCATAATATGAGTCGTTTAGAGTGTGATATTCCTCTAATATTGTGTCATCTTGAAAGATCTTTATGCCTAGTTTTTTCGACTCCATGGAACATTTGCCAGTTCACTTAGCATACGAGGCGAGAATTGCACGTCCATATAGGTGGATGTATTCATTTGATAGATTTCTTTGCAAACTGGAGGACAACGTGAAGAACAAGGAGAGCATTGAGGGCTCAATAGTAAATGCATATCTCATAGAAGAGGTATCAACTTTCACTTCGTACTATCTTGAAGACCACGTCTTAACAAAAAGGACAAATTTGCCTCGTAACACTACTGTAGAACAAGGATTCCACCACCATAGTTGTTTACGGTGGTTGTTCTTGAACCGCCATAGAAAGTGATGCTTTTACAAACTACGACGTTGGATTCTACGGCGGTTCTTTGAAATTTTCTTCTATAAAGTCTATCTTCTAGAATGGACTTTGAAAAATACCTTTTAGAAAGTAGTAAAAAAACTAAAAAGAGAAAGAAATGAAATCGCAGTGTAAAAGAGAAGAAGAAATTGGATAGTTAACACACCGGCAGGGGCATATGTTAACAAATATCATATATTCAGCTCCTAATTCTAAACCCAACAATGATGTTGATATATAGTGGAATACACGAACACTAAAATAAATTTTATCTCTACAGCTAATGGTATTTGAAAATTACCCTAAAAAAACAAAGTAAAATGCAACTAAACAAGATATATTCGTATATTCGCTTCCTTTTCAAACGGGTCGGAATCAATAAAACAGATCCGATGATGAAAAGTACAGCCAATGTCTTTAAATCGTATAAATCTTTCACTGACTTGAGATCGCCAAGCACTAGTGCAAAAAATCTATTCTAGAACAGTCAATCTAGAACGCCTCAGAAAAAGACGTTCTAGAATATAAGCCAGTGGTATTTTCGTAATAAAAGTGTCATATAGCAGAACGCCTTTTTTAACGGCGTTCTGGTATATCAATATACCAGAACGCCGTTATAAAAGGCGTTCTGGTATATTCGATATACCACAACGTCTTTAAAAAAGGCGTTCTGGTATATTGATATACTAGAACGCCAATAAAAAAGGCATTCTGGTATATTCATATACCTAGTGGCATTTTCGTAATAAAATTCATATACTGATATATATCTTATTTTCTTCTAAAAATTCCCAAAATCGTACCCCTCGTTTCATTTCCCTTCACCAAACCTAACAGCCCCACCCCTTTCCCCACCACCCAATACCGGCGTAGGAGAGCTCTCCTCCACCATCCAATAATGCCGGCAGCTCCTCCTGCTTCTCTCTCTCACTATCTTCTCTCCTCGTCCGGTCCCACTACTTCCCCTCATCCAACCCCTCCGCCTCACAGCCCGACAGGTAGCCTGCCCGCGCGACGTACTACGCCGCCGCGGATACCGCTGACGCCGTCGGTGGTGCCTGAGGCTACGACGACCTGCTGAAGAATGGGTACGGCAAGGCCACCAAACCATCCTCTTCGAGAAGGGTCAGATCTGTTGCGCCTGCTTCGAGCTCTTTTCTTGATGCCAGATCTGTTCGATCCACCCGCCCGGTAATCCAATTAGTTCTCAAGTTTCCGTTTTGCTCGCAACTTGGGAGTGGCGATATGTTGGCGGATCTGC
>BMAC01000350.1:714029-724800 GCA_014905375.1 Phtheirospermum japonicum
TGAGGAGTGACCTCGATGATTGGGGAACTGTCGGGTTGGCTGCTTGATCCCAGCTCATTTTTTTTTGTTTCTTAATTTCCTGGTTGTAGGTGTTATTGGTTAAGGGGAACTGTCGAGTTGGCTGCAACTCACCGATCGTGCACTTCATCCTCACGATCAAGGCGTTCGAGAAGATTGCGATCTGGAAGGATCAGGTACAGGAAGGAGGGTGGATTCCGATTCGCGATCGGCGGCATCGAGATATTCCTATCAGTGCTGATTAGTAACGCCACCGGCGCAGGGGACGTGGCGGCATTGAAAATCAAGGGGTTGCAGACGGGGTGGCTGCCGATGAGGAGGAATTAGGGGTAAAGAAGAAGATAAGTTTTGTCAAAACTGTTTGTCTTAAATCAGGTATTAATGATAGGTGGTTTGGTGTTGTTGTTGATCCTGTTAGGTTCAAAGGGGGCTTGTTGGAATTAATATCCTTTAAACTATGCCTAGCAATTTCGTGTGGAAGTGGAATTCTGTTTGTCTGGTTGTGATGTTATTATGTGGACCATCTTTGTGTATGTTAGCACTGATTGTTTTGAAAGGTAGTCAGTGGGTTTATCTGAAATTAGACCAATTAGTTTATTATGCTGCCCCACTTTTAAATCTATTGATCTATGCACTTTGTACGTAGTTCTGTGTTATATATTTTTTTTCTCCCTAAACCTGTTTCTACTTGCATTCTGATATGATTCTATTTTGGCAGGTTTTGAGGTTTTTTTCGGAAGGCTGCTCGAATAGATACTACTGTTTGACTTGCTTACATCTTGATTTTTAAGAAAATATTTCATAACTAAAAAGCATGTATGAATTTTGCTAACATATCTGCTGAAATAAGTCAGATGATATGGGAAGTTGGGAACGAACCTGGTGTCAAAGTCTTATAAGCTGATTGATATTTATATAACCCTCTTAATCACATAACTTAGCCTTTTTCTATCGAAATATTTTTCAAAATGAGAAAATGTCACATGTACACGAGACGCTTAGTCTTTTATATAAATCGATCATTTTTTAACTAGTAATAAAAAGAGATTATCAGGCATTAAAGTACTGTTTTTCCAATTATTTTTGTGATGACATTATATACTTGGAGTGATATGTCTTAACTCTATCATTTGTCACTGTGAATCAGAAACATGAACATACTTGCTGAATGTTGGGTTATGCCTTATTTGATTTGAAATTAATTGCATCATTATGAGAATAATTCTAAAATATTTGGCGCTATCCATTTCATTTGTGTATAAATATTTGTCTCAGGCTATTTTTATGAGTGTTAATTTTGCCAACTTGTCACTCTAATGTAGCAGAAGTGTAACGACAGACTAACAACGACCAAACACAATTTGAAATTTGAATGAAGAATACAAAATTGTATTGAAAGAGAATAAATCTCAACTTTAATTAAAATTTAACCACCTTTAAGAGATGAACATTTAAGTTTTATAGTAGTAGTATTACGTATAAAAGCACTTTCTAAAATATAATATATTAAATTCTTAAAAGATAATAAAATAGCTATATGAATCCTATCTTCACCACGCTCTCTTATGTTGCTTGCTATAACTTATTGCTTTAGGGCGGTTGACATTGACAAACTGCGCTCTATACTCTGAGCCCGGCGTTGGTTTATATGGAAATGAAAAAGTAATAAAGCCTGAACTACCTGGACCATTGGGTGCTCGGCTTTTCGACAAAGCTGTGATGTACAAGTGAACATCCATGTATGTATGTTCTCTAGCTAACTGGACCCTTGGGTGCTCGGATTTGGGTTTTGGCTGCAAAAATATCATCATGTGATGCTAATTTACAACTATGATGCTAATTTTAATAATATTTGTTGCTAAGAATTGCTTCATGTGATGCTCACAATGGTTGTTACAACTATAAACTACTGTGTAATTTAACTATCAACTATCACGAGGAATAGTATGCTAAAGTTAGTGTGGCATGATGCTTATTGGTGATTCTTATTATGAAACAATTCAATGTGTCTCATTTGTCTTGTTAAAGCATCAGGTTATTGCTGTTTCTTAAACCTTTTGGAATGTGAGAAACGAATTAGTGCTCGATTCTAGCTGTGGAGGTTTTATTTAGTTATGCAATATATGTTCCAGTTCATTTGTTAAAATTTGTTTTTTCTCTTATTTCATCTCTACTCTGCTTTTTGTATTCCAGCAACGATTTATTTGAGAAACATCTATTGAGTTAGTTGAGCAATATGACATCAAAACGAAATGTCCGCTATAGCCGTCTAGTTGTCGACGAAGATGATGATTTCGACGGTAGTGGACGAAATCGACACGACCCCAGATTCGATTACACACCTAAAACCTTTGACAAAATACCTTGGAAGTCAATATTCACTAGTGCAGAAACTGCATTCTAGAACAGAACATCCTGGTGCATCCAGAAGGGTATTTAAAATACTGTTCTGGATTAGACTTTCTAGAACGGTTTTTGAAATTACCGTTCTGGATAGATGATTTTCCAGAACGTTATTCAAATACCATTCTGGAAAGTAGACATTCCAGAACGGGTCTTGAAAAACTATTCTGGATTATGAGTCGATCCAGAATGGTATTCGTGTAACATTCTGGAATGTGTGCATTCTAGAACGGTATTTTTAAAACCGTTCTGGATTGACGTACGTTCCAGAACTGTATTAAAATACCGTTCTAGAATGTACATCAATCCAGAACGGTATTAAAATACCGTTCTGTAATGTACGTCAATCCAGAACGGTTTTTACAAGACCGTTCTCAAAGTCTTGTCCAATTTAATACCGCGTAAATGATTTTTTTTGCCGCCCATATTTCTACTTTTTAGAACGGTATTTTTAAAACCGTTCTGGAAAGTCCCTCGATACAGAACAGTATTTAAAATACCGTTCTTAAAAGTCTTTCCTAATTAAAATATTAAATTAATAAACATAAAAATAAAAATAAAATCTAAACCCTTATCTTACCTCCTACCCATTTTTTCTTTAACTTTTCGGTTTTCTTTTATTTTTTTCACCAGCTTTTTCGCCCATCTGTCGAGCCCTTTTTTTCTCTCTAATTTTTCGATCTAGATTTAGTTTTTTCCCCAGCTTCTTGACCCGTCCATCTTCTGTCATTTCCCCCTTTTTTCTTTCGCCGGTGCTGCCGAGAGTCACCCACAGAAATGAAACGAGGAGTGAGCAAAATTGTTGTCGTCATCGTCTCCTTCGCGTTCCGGGTTTAATCGATTCCTAATTCCTCAGCAATTTGTTTGCCTTCTTGCCTGATTTCAATTTATCTGTTTCTCTGTTCATTCCCGGAGCACGAATCAGCGTCAATTGGAGGCTTCCTCTTTTTTTTTTTCCTTCCCATTTTTCAATTTTTTGTAATAGACCGCTCAAACCCTAATTCTCACCCGCCGTCGCCATTACTTCCACCAATGGANCTTACCTCCTACCCATTTTTTCTTTAACTTTTCGGTTTTCTTTTGTTTTTTTCACCAGCTTTTTCGCCCGTCTGTCGAGCCCTTTTTTTCCTCTAATTTTTCGATCTAGGTTTAGTTTTTTCCCCAGCTTTTTGGCCCGTCCATCTTCTGTCATTTCCCCCTTTTTTCTTTCGCCGGTGCTGCCGAGAGTCGCCCACAGAAATGAAACGAGGAGGGAGCAAAATTGTTGTCGTCATCGTCTCCTTCGCGTTCTGAGGCCATCAATTACGGTAAGAGTTTAATCGATTCCAAATTCCTCAGCAATTTGTTTGCCTTCTTGCCTAATTTCGATTTATCTGTTTCTCTGTTCATTCCCGGAGCACGAATCAGCGTTAATTGGAGGCTTCCTCTTTTTTTTTTCTTCCCATTTTTCAATTTTTTGTAATAGACCGCTCAAACCCTAATTCTCACCCGCCGTCGCCATTACTTCCACCAATGGACTAAGTCTGAATTCTTCTGGGCTTCTCTTCTTCTCACGAATGGATTCTCAAAGGTACTCTCTCTTTCTCACTCTCTGTTGGTGTATTGACAGAATTATGTGTGCCTAGGGTTTTTGTTTAGAAGGATGGTATGGCTATAGAACTGAAGAGGAATCAACACAAATGCTATTTATTGCCTATTTGTGCTTTTTTAATTTTTTCTATGCTCAGTGGATCTGTTTGCTGTTGCCGGTGGACAGAGAGTTGTCGTTGTTCGCTGCGAGGAAATCTGCCTCTTCGGTGGCCTCGTGCGCTAGAAGATGAAGTACCTGCGTTTCCTTCGGAAGAGGATGAACACCAAGCCTTCTCATGGTCCCATTCACTTCCGCGCCCCCTCCAAGATTCTCTGGAGAACCATTCATTGGTATGTTTTTTTTTTCCTTTTCCTTTTCTTTTTCTGGTTTTATTTTTTATTTTTTGTGATATTTGGAATAGCCATTTAATTATCACTTGATATCTGTTTTTATAGTGTCTGTTTGTTGCTGAACTCTCTGGAAATGCTTAATATAGGTCTTCAATTTTGAATGTTAATGAGTATTTGTGGACTTTCAAATTGTACTTACTTTTTCTCGTTGAAGTAGAATGCTAATGGCTTGTAGTTGTCTGTGAAGCTTAATTTATTGACTTTGAATTGTACTGTTTTTTGTACCTGCACCACCTGATTGTTTGCTAATTATTTGATTGCTTATTAGAAAGTAGACACATGTTGTAATTGCTGGTGAATAATGAACTAATATAGGTGCCATTTATTGTCTACATGGATGTTAAATGATAAGGTAGTGGTTCTTTTATATTTTTGAAAAAATGAATGGTTCTGATGTATTGATATGGACATGATGTATTCCTTGATTGTCTTGGATGTTAGTGCTGTTTAGAATGATTGTTGGGCCATTGACATATTTGATTTTTGATCATTGGAAGAATAGAAAGATGTGTTATGATTTTGTCTACATGTATGGTTTGTCATCTTCCTGATAACTTTCATTGTGCATATGCTTTCTAGTCTGAAAAACTAAATGGGCTTGGAGTTGGTATTTGTGAGAAAATTATTTCTATTTCTAAATTTTACATAGAATTTGGCTTTTTGGTCTTACCCCAATCTTCTCATGTGTGGATAATAATGCAGTTTTATTCTCCTATTTCATTATATTTTTGTGTTTAGATTACTGTGTTTGACATATGAGCTGACTTATGGCATGTTTGCAGGATGATCCTCCACAAGACTAAACGTGGAGAAGCTGCACTTGCACGGTTGAAAGTTTACGAGGGTGTTCCACCACCATATGACAAGATCAAGAGGATGGTTATTCCTGATGCCCTCATGTGAGTTTATGCTTGATTCCCATTTTTTCGCATACAATTTTCTTTGTCTGTGTGTGTGAATTTTCAGTTCATTGCCAATTTGATGAGCAGGGTTTTGAGACTTCAAGCTGAACACAAATACTGTTTGTTGGGCAGACTTTATTCAGAAGTGGGCTGGAACCATTATGACCCTATCAGGGTAAGTCAACTGCTATTTATTCCGTCTCTTGTTTTTCACACAAATCAAGGGTCTATGATACGTATTGTTTTGTCCTTTGTTACCCAATTGATTTAGTTAGTCTGGTATTCAAAAACTTCTTTTGTTAATTTTATTGTGTTTCAAGGGTTTCAAAAATTGAGCTGAAGCTAATATAATTTTTGATCGACACTTTCGTCGTTTCAATAAGAATTGGCTGACCCAATTTAGGTTTTTCACCTCGCAGATTACATATTTATTTTTAATTCTGAAGCAAAAAAATGTTTAAGAACACATTCCAGTCTGGGTTTCTTTCAATTCTTTATAGCCTCGGGTATGACTTTTTCTGAATTTCTCTCCGGATTTTGATTTGCGTATGGAGTGATTTATTTATTTACTTATTTAGGATTTTGGTATTTTTTGGTATTGATTTTGTATAATTTGTTGGAAATTTTTAAAATCTTCAGGAGTAAGCCTCTGCAGATATGGGATAAAGAAGTTAAGTCTTTTTTTTTTCATTAAATTACCATATTGAATATTGATCACTATGTTGTTCTTTGCCGTGAAATATGAGTAGATGTGAGTGTACGCACTTGTTTGTTGATTAAGAATTATAATTTCAGTTTGCTACTAAATAAATTAAGAATTAAGATTCATATTTTTGTGTTGGGAAGTAGTAGATTTTAGTTTATTTTCCATGTCTTTTATTCTTCCATAATATGATTTATTTTAAGACAAATAAAATTAGATAACAATGTTTGTAGAAAATTTTGACATGTTTTTCTACTTGTACTTTATTACCTCACTCATGATCTTGTTGAACCATTCTTTTATTCTTCAGCATGGTTGTTTTGCCATTTCAATGAGGGCATGCAAGAAATTATAGATATTGCTGTTTCTGCAATACTACTCGATGTATAAACTGTTATACAGTCTTGAAAAAAATAAGAAGGGTTTTAATATATATAATATCAGAATTGTGATCAGCAAGAGTTAGGTGTGAAGAAACTAGGATTGGTCAATAAAAAATAAAAAAAAACTAAGTCTGAAAAAAAAAACTTAAAACCAAATATTTTACTGTAGTTATTTTGTCTCCTTACACTGGTGGCTTGGTTTCATTCAGGAACACAGAGAATTCCAGCCCTAGGGGGACAATTAATCCAAACGAGAGCGACAAGAAAAGAATTCGTCGCCCCTATCATTCAAAACGTTTAAGGTATAGATAAGTTTTGTCGCCAATACGTGGCAAAGAGTCAGAGATATCTCGAGAAGCATTATGTGTGCTAGATTTTAAGACAGCAATGAACAAGACAGTAAGAAATTTTTTTGCATGTAGGGTGAATTTGTTGTCGAAACAATGGTTTCTTTTATTGGATACACTTTTACGCTAACATTTGCTGTGAGTACTCTCTCTCTTTTTTGTTTTTTAAATTATGTTTTTTCAATTGAGATTTGGTGTTTCCGTAAAATAGGTACATGGCTTATATCATGGATACAAATGAAGAAGAGAGGGCTAAGGTATCCGTCTGTTGGTGGCTGTAGTTACATGATTGGTGTTATTTGTCATTATATACTTTTATCCGCATGGAGTGCGGTGTTGATTTTTTCCCCACACCGCAGGGGAAAATATAGTGACCATTTTTTTCATTTTGTCCCATCAACTCTAATTTAAGCATACCTCTCTCTCCGTCTCTCTCTCTCTCTCTCTCCTTCCCTCTCTATGGTTTCCATACACCTTAGTTAATAAAGAGAATACTTGATTGAATAATAAAATTATTGTCACTATACTTCATGGAAACTAAGTAATCAAATCTTACATATGGAATCATATACAGTGTGTTACCTTTGATGAGTTTGTCATCTACTTTCAAATGTTCGGCTGGTTTCTCTGCCTGGAGATTGGATTTCCATTGAGTTTATTTGTTTTTCTTAACGGCGGGTATTTCAGGGTCAGCCACAGGATTTCTTGCCGGACCCCGCTTCCGATGGATTTCATGATCAAGTCAAGGAATTACGAGAAAGAGCCAAGGAGCTTCTGGATGACGATTCATAATACCTACATTCACAAGTTGGACGATATGATTGGTACGAAATTCTATTTACACACTAACAACAATTAGTGAAGCCAACCATGGCTTTTATTTGACACATAGACAGTTTTTTGCTTACCCTCTTTTTCTTTCTTTATTCCGATACTCTATGAAATTTTTGACTACTCCTTATGTTACTCCTGAGATCAAGCCTGTAGGCTTTGTTAATGTGTGTGTGTGTTTGTGGTATGGGAGTGGAATATTTATATTGGGGTGATAAAATAAATCAATTCTCTTTTATCACAAATTCTGGAGTTGCCATTATGTGAGATACTTTTCCTTGAGCACACACACTTATTACCCAAGATGAGATAGTGGAGTGTGTTAATTTCTTACGAGAAGTTCTTACATTTTTATTTTGCAGGGAGTGGTATTTTATGAAGACGGTGAGCCAATAGTTGATGGTGAATCTGGAGATCCTAAGGTTTTATGAAGACTTTATTATCATTATTATTTTTATTTCATATAGTTGAATAAAAAATATTATTGTGTTAATATTTGTTTTAGTTTGCTGTGTCCTAGATTTTATTGAAATTTGGTGATATAATTAATATAATCACAATATTTATTATTATTGGTTTTGGTGTATTTCTGCTTTTATTTAATTTTTTTTTTAGTTTTCTAAACTTTCTAGAAGGTAATTTTTGTAAAACCGTTCTAGTAAATGGACTTCCCAGAACGGTATTTGCAAAAACCGTTCTGGAAAGTCTCACTTTCCAGAACGGTATTTTCAAATACCGTTCTGGTAAGTTATACTTTCCAGAACGGTTTTTTTAAAATACCGTTCTGGAAATTGCGACTTTCCAGAACGTTATTTTTCAAAAACCGTTCTGGAAAATATAACTTACCAGAACGGTATTTGAAAATACCGTTCTAGAAAGTCACACTTGTAGAACGGTATTTTCAAATACCGTTCTGGAAAGTGCGACTTTTCAGAACGGTATTTGAAAATATCGTTCTGGAAAGAGAGACTTTTCAGAACGGTATTTGAAAATACCGTTCTGGAAAGTGGCGGATAAGTATAGGATGGTACCATTCTAGAACAGAAAAATTATTTTCTAGAACAGTTTTTTTTTACCCTTCTAGAAAGTCTGTCAATCCAGAAGGGTAAAAAAAGGCGTTCTGGAAAGTCTGCCAATTCAGAACTATGTCACTACAGAAGGTACAGAAAGGCGTTATGGATAGGCAGAATTACCCTTCTAGATATGCAGTTTCTGCACTAGTGATTACTAGCTCTTTTTCTGCTCCTCCTCGGGTGTGTCCTTATCTTGCTTGCGTTTTTCATCTTCACTGGTCACATGGGAGGTGAGCTCACCCAAGCATACGGCCTCTTAGGACTCGGGTTTCTTACGTTCATGCCAGAAAATTAACGAGGCTCCTTATGTTATTTAAGAAACTTTGGGTTGTAAAATACGATTTTTAGTACCTAGTTATATTATAAAGTTTATTTTTGACCATCATTTTTAGTTTGTTTTCACATCCACAGTTGCATGTTTTCTTAAAGCAGGTTTGTCAGTTCCCATCTTATTATATAAGCATATTGATGCTAATCCACTTAAGTTGTCTGTGAGGTTCTTAAGCCAATAATATTGATCAGGCTGGCACTAGTACAAAACAGGATTTAAGAACAGAGATTTAAGAACGCCTCAGGAGGCGACGTTCTTAAATGTCAGGCGGTGGCATTTTTGTAATAAAAGTGTCACATACGAGAACGTCTTTTTCAAAGACGTTCTGAAATAATGGATATCCAGAACGTCGTTAAAAAGACGTTCTCGTATATTAGATATCCAGAACGTCATCAAAAATGACGTTCTCGTATGTTAAATATCGAAAACGTCTTTAAAAATGACGTTCTTGAAAGTATTATTCAGAACGCCTTTACAAAGGCGTTCTCGTATGTCATATTATTTCTGTATTAAATTATACCCACAAAATTAATTTTTTTAATTAAAAAAAAAACCTTATCTTCCTTCCTCTCCCTCCCCCGATGGTTCAATTCGACGATTTCCTTCCCTCTCCCGACCCACCTTCTTCTTCCCATATTCCACCACCACCACCACCACCACACTCCGCCGGCGCCGCACTCAAACCCTAGCCACCACCACTCTGAGCAAGCACGAGCCCAAGGACAACACGTTCTCCTGAGCAGCACTTCGCTAGGGTTTGACGGCTGGCCTCCCTTGCCTGAGCATCAGCTCCAGCGCCTCCCACCTCGGAATCCCAGCGGCGACACCACCACCACCACCTCCGCGGCCGCAACTACAGGATTCTCATTCAAATCGCCACGCCGCAGGGGACCCCTTCAGTCCAGATCGCTTCGTGCTTGGATGGATCCATCACCAATCTCCGCCGCCGCCGTCCACCCAGGAAGACCTCTGCCGGTATACTCCGGCGGTATCGGATATGCCTCCTCGTACGGTGAGTTCTCAGTGTTTCAACTACACACTACTGCAGAAAGGACTTTCTAAGGCGGTTCATCCACGGCAAACCCTAGATTAATTGTGAATTTGTGATCATGAATTGACGAATTGAGCTCAGTTGAATGGAGGAAATTGAGTTCTTGGGTTGGGAGTAATGGGAAAAGCCATTTCGATGAACTTGCTTCGGCATTTATTTAAGCTCACTGTTTGGAATCGCACTCTATCGCGGGTAAAACTTTTTTTTTTGTTGCCTTCTTTTGAAGGATAATAAATAAAGTTGATATACATTAAGGGTTGTGTAAAAATCGTGTATTTTTTCTTCTCTAAGAATATCTTTGATGATTGGATGCTTTTTTACTGTCATTGCCTGTAGAGTTTATTGATTATGTGTTCCTATTTAGTTTTCTAATTAATTTCGAAATGATATTATTGTCTGTTTAATTAATTTGAAATTAATCTGGGGTCTCTGGAGAATGTGTTGTGTGTGGATCTGTATTATAAAATTTGGGTAATTTTGAGCACCCCAATTTATAAAAAAACATGACTATATGTTGCAGTGTGATGAGTTGGTGGAGCATGGAGCTACTAAAGGAGAAAATCCAGCAGCGGTAATTAATAAATGCAAGTACACTATTGCAATGTTGTCCGATCCTGCTGCAGCTCTATCGGTTAGTCGATTATGATCCTTCAGTTGGTGTTAATTACTATTTTTAATTATTACTGGACTTATCCCGGTTAAGAATTCTGGCCAAGTAGGTGGTTTTCGAAGAAGATGGTGTTCTCGAA
>BMAC01000350.1:726280-760969 GCA_014905375.1 Phtheirospermum japonicum
TTCGAGAACACCATCTTCTTCGAAAACCACCTACTTGGCCAGAATTCTTAACCGGGATAAGTCCAGTAATAATTAAAAATAGTAATTAACACCAACTGAAGGATCATAATCGACTAACCGATAGAGCTGCAGCAGGATCGGACAACATTGCAATAGTGTACTTGCATTTATTAATTACCGCTGCTGGATTTTCTCCTTTAGTAGCTCCATGCTCCACCAACTCATCACACTGCAACATATAGTCATGTTTTTTTATAAATTGGGGTGCTCAAAATTACCCAAATTTTATAATACAGATCCACACACAACACATTCTCCAGAGACCCCAGATTAATTTCAAATTAATTAAACAGACAATAATATCATTTCGAAGCGCCTGGTATTGGCCAGCAGCTATTTTATGGCCAAGGTCCTGCTATGATACCTCCACAGGTGGACACAGTTATTTTTGTTTCACATTAATTCACCTACCTGCCGATATGTTCTATTATTATTTTTTCATCTTTTGCATTTAAATTCCAATCACTTCCACTTACCCTCTACCCCAGAATACATAATCTCACTGTCTTCAGTTCAAAACAGCTCCTGAACAATTTTTCTTTTTATATCCAAGTTTAATTATATTTTGATTTTCTGGCATATTGTAAGATGCTTTTTTTTTTTCAATAGCATTTGGTACATATACTGATTACCAAGGCATGTTTTTTATTTGTAATTAACTGCTGGGATTTTGTTAGGCTGGATTCGGTTATCAGCAGCAGCTTTCCTAGCTTTCCTTCTAAAATGACAATAATTTGTCATTTAAAAAAAAATTAACATTTCCTTAGCCTTTTATTTTTTGGGTAATTTTAATTTTAACGATACCGGTTAGTTTTATCCGACTACAGTGCCTTTTATGTAACATATCAAAAGAAATTAATAATATTTATACATGCATGGTTTACCCAAAAAAAATTAAAATTAAAATTAAAAAATGTACTACCCAAATTGAGAACTTAGGAAAAGTTTAAATATAAAGATCTAAATAATTGTATCGTTAATTTATTTTCCTCCTATATGTGGTTGATTTGGCCTTTTTACTATCTTATGTGTTATTTGAACTGTTGAATACATGCATGCATGCATGCAGGTGTATGGCCAGAATCGAAAAGCTTTAGTGATGAAGGAATGGGACCGATTCCAACGCAGTGGAGAGGAATTTGCCAAAAGGATTCGGATAAGACCTTTCATTGCAACAGGTTCTTTTCCTCTCTACACTTTTGGCACTCAATACAAATGACTAGGTCTATCACGTTTATTCCTTTCACCGAMAAAATTATCCACACTTTAATTTTGTTCGTAAACATGTTTTGTAATATTCTACGCAAGAATTTTTTGGAATTATCAACCAGCTTGGACTTGATATGTAGTCTTTCTATTACGATTGATCAATATTAAAAGACCTATATATATATATATATATATATATAATATTTGTTTAGACTATTTTTGGAAGTGATTATAGAGAATCTTTTCAGGAGTAGTGTTATTGAGAACTTTTTCTTTTCAATATTAGTATTAGTAGATAGTGTCGTGTTTAGACATTCTGAGGTCCTACACAAAATCTTTAATGATAGATATACTACTACACTTCTTTTCCTCGAAGCGGACCAATGCCGAATTTCTATATGCCGATGGTCCAGCAGGGCCAACGTCCAGGTGGCAGGCGTGGAGCTGGTGCAGTTCCGCAAACTCAGCAGCCCATGCAGTTAATGCAGCAGCATGTTAATACTTCATTTTCCAATCTCGTGCAAGTTTTGTTTGTTTCCTTAGGGTTAATAACAAAAAGTACCCATAGAAATTAAGTTTCAAATATTCCCTTAATGTTCCTTTCTATTAATTTTCAGAAAATTAATTAATTAATTCATTTTGAATAGATGCTTCCAAGGGGAAGGATGTATCGGTATCCTCCAGATCGTAATATTCAAGATGGACCCATGCCGGGTGTTGTTGGAGGGATGCTTCCTGTTCCCTATGACATGGGTAGCGGTGGTATGCTTCCTAGGGACTCTACTGTTCCACAGCCTCCTATCCCAATAACTACTCTCGCTTCTGGGCTTGCAAATACTACTCCCGAACAGCAGAGGACGGTGAGATAATGCATTCTGCTAGTTATATAAAAAGTAGTTTTGGCATATTTTTTGCCTATGATTTGTCTAATATGTGATTTTTTTTTGTCTCGACAGTTGCTGGGTGAGAACTTGTATCCTCTCGTTGATCAGCTGGAGCACGAGCATGCTGCCAAGGTTACGGGCATGCTTCTGGAGATGGACCAAACAGAGGTTGTGCATTTGCTCGAATCACCTGATGCTCTGAAATCCAAGGTTTCCGAGGCTATGGATGTCCTGAGGAACGTTCAGCAGTAGGCTAACAGCCCTGCTGACCAGCTTGCCTCGCTATCTCTCAATGAGAACCTTGTGTCTTGAGTGAGTTGTGGTCCCAGCCCTTCTGCCAACTTTTTTGCTAGTGAATTTAGGATGTTTTTTGTTTTTGGATAATAGCTAAGGCTATGCATCTTTGAGAGATTTATTTTGTTGATACTTCGGAATCGAATTTTTTGTGGATTTCTAAGACCCTTATCGGTGTTTTGAGGTTCGTTCATTATATGCCTTTGCTTTTGGATTTTGATATTGTTTGCAAGCTAGTGTTCAATCTGATCATCTTTATGTTTGCATCAGAGAATATTTTTGTTCCATTGACAGTTGGAGGCGGTATTCGAGATTTTACTGATGAAAATGGCAGGTATCTCGTCTCCTCGATAAGTTTTTTGCCTTTTACTTTTCTCTCTAGAGTTGGTAAAGAAACTTGAAAGTAATAACTTCGTCTTTGAGGCATGCTTATATCTTATTTATCCTGGAAAAGTTTGACAATTTATGCATCATGCCCTGGTATGTGTTACTATACCCACTTGGTTTGACTTATAATTTAATTTAGGGTTATCGCAAAAAGTACCCTTAAGGTCTGATCTAATTACAAAAAACACCTAATATAATATTTTGTCTTACCTTTACCCTTTCACTAGCAAAAATGCACCTTCATATTTATAAATATATCACATTTAACCCCTCAATGTTAACATTGTATTAAACCTATGTGGTATTTTTGTAATTTTGAAACACTTTTCTTTAGGGAAGTACAACTTATTCATCAAGCGCTCTTAACTTAAAAGCTGACCTTTTTTTTGCGAACAATAATTTAGTTGCTCAAAAGTGCTTTTTGTTTGTGATTTTTAATTTATGGCATGCAGGTATTCCCAGCTGATCCAGAGAGTTTTTCCTGAGACACGTAATTATTTCGTTAGAGTGCTGACAAAGCCAGTCCAAGCAGGATGAAAGATGTTAGGGTGTGATTTAGCAGCAGTTTTGATGCTATCTTTGAGTAAGTAGTGACGCGAGAGAATGTACATAAATTGTTTACTTTTCTTCGTATTGAGTAGTTATCTAGTTGAACAAAGGAGAGCCAAATTGTTATATATTCCCCACCCCCTTCTTAGTGTAAACTCATTTATTATTGTGATTAATGACATGTGTTGTTTGATCTTGGGATTATATAAATGAAATGTGTTCTGTGAATTAAATAGGTAGTAAAAATGTAATATATGAGCAGGTGCCTGCTTTCATTTATTTTTTTTAAAAAAAAATTTCTACTTTCTAGAACGGTTATTCAAAAACCCGTTCTGGAAAGTAAATTTTTAAGAATGCCTTTTTTAGAGACGTTCTTGAAAGTATACTTTCCAGAACGTCCCTTCTTCAGACGTTCTCGAAAGTATACTTTCCAGAACGTCCCTTTTTCAGACGTTCTGGAAAGTATACTTTCCAGAACGTCTGTTTTAGAGACGTTCTCGAAAATACATTTTCCAGAACGCCTGTTTTTTCAGCCGTTCTGGAAAATATACTTTCCAGAACGTCCCTTTTCCCGGCGTTCTCGAAAGTACATTTTCCAGAACGCCTTAAAAATGGACGTTCTGGAAAGTATATTTTCCAGAACGTCTTAAAAAAGGACGTTCTGGAAAGTACTTTCCAGAGCTGCAAAACTGACTTTCTAGAACGGCTGAATTTTTTTTAAGAACGTCTCTAAAAAACCGTTCTTGAAAGTCTGACAATCAAGAACGCCCTGCTGAGGCGTTCTTGATTGTCAGACTTTCAAGAACACCTCCATACAGAACGCCTCAGCAGGGCGTTCTTAATCTGCAGAAACAGGCGTTCTTAAAAGCTGTTTCTGCACTAGTGTGGCGACATTGACCATCTTGCCGCAACATTCCTCACAGCCTATAATATTGCACATGGAATTAATCTTAAAAAATCCCCTGTGCTTCAGTATTTATACTACCTAGCCCATGCAAGTGAACAAAATAAAAAAAAAATTGAAATATTCTAGTTGCTTGCTTTATTTATATTTTCTAATGTCTGTAGTGGCTTGTGTTTACAGATTGGTCTGGCTATATCTCCTTTGAGCAACAACTCTTTATTCTTGGACTACCATCGTAATCCTTTTCCCATGTTTTTCCTTCGGGGCCTTAATGTATCCCTTTCAACTGATGATCCATTACAAATTCACTTAACGAAAGAGCCCCTGGTTRAAGAGTATARTATAGCTGCTTCTKTGAKTACACCTCCTAGAAGTTTCAATTCTTATGAAACAGGTAACATTTTTCTTTGGTTTTCTTTTTCCTTTTGTTTTAAGCCTTTCCAAAAACTCTTGCCATATATTTTAAAGAAATAATTTGAATTATGGTTCTTTTTCTATGTTAATTCATTCAGTATCAAATCCCTGGGAACAAGTAGCAGACGCTAAAGCCCTGTTTGACATTACAAACACATTGGTAACCTCTGTTAAAGCATATAACAATGAAGGGTTGACACCTGCAGAGTTCATTAGTTGTCTTCTTAGGGATTTTGGGGTAGGAGGTGGACCGAGCAGTAGCCAGGATGAGTCTACAAGTTTGATAATCTTGGAAGACATTAGACGAACGGTCTCTCATGTTTTTAGGTGTGCTACTGGAGGATTTACGATGTTATCATATATTATATGGTTGTCCAAGTAAGTTTTTTGGATCTTAGCCTTTTCAATGCACCCACCCACACAAATATATAGTTGTTGTGTTATTGGATAGTTTTGTTTGGAATGGAGTGGCAACATAAAATTACAAAAAAATTCTTCAGTTCAAATGCATGCTACACCGAGTGGAGTGTGTGTTACATGCACTGATGGAGCTATCCGCTGCTTGCATGAACCCCATCATTTAATCACTTGTCATTTTTCAATATTAATTGATTTTCCAACTTTAAGATTAAATTAACTTTTATCACTATATAATTAAGGAAAGTGAAAAAAGACTTATTCACAGTTATAAAACATCTTATTTAAAAATGAGGAAGTAATAGTTAGTTGAAGTGTAAAATAAATTACTTATCATTGGTCATTGCGGAAACAGATATTTGGTTATGATAATGATTAGTGTAGACTATGTGGCAACCATTTTTACAGCTGAGAACAAAAATCTAAAAAACTTATCTTTTGGCAAAAATGGTAGAGCGGGACATAAGTCATTCTTTTATGTCTTGCGTTGGGATTTATTGCGGGAAGTTAATACCTAACTAGTTGTAAAAATAAATATTATTAATCATGCCATTTAAAGACCATCTATATAAACAGTTTGCTTCTTGTATTAATCATAGGACCACCAATCAACTGCGTAATGAATGAGTTTCTTTAAGGTATTTGCTTAAAATTCAGTTCGTACCACTAACTTATTTTTTCCTGAAAAAGAGCCAGGGCTTGAAAGATTCACAAACCGTTTAAACTTTATTTATTGCTGTAGATATGGAGAGAGGAAATGCAACAGGTTTATCTGGGCAAGACGAACTTTCCCAATTTTATTGACCCGTGATGTGCTCGTCTAATCTGCACTCCATTGATCACTGGACCTCTGAGGTGATTATGTACTTTCACGTTAGTTTTAATTATTTTTTGACTCAGCAAATCACTCATTTTATTCGGATGATGACATTGATAATGTACGTAGACGTTTGGCGGAGTGTTATTAGAGGTTATTGCTTGATCACAAACAAACTATTTGTGGATAAGTTGGATGGTAGTAAAATAGGTACTCGTCTTTTTGGTGAACGTGTATTTGGCGAATTGTGTATTATTGGTGATTTCTACTTCACATTTGGTGATCGTGTATTTGGTGACTTATGTTGTTCGTATTGATATATTTTGGTGTGTATGTATTGTTGTGATTAATGGATGATTTTTGAATTATATGAATGATTGGTGTTTTGTAAAAATATTTCAATTTAGGGATGAATAGATCTGAAAAAAAAAACAAAAAAAACTGGGAATTCAAAAACTATCAAATCTAGAATGACTTTCCCAAAGACGTTCTGGAAAATGTATATTCTAGAACGACTTTTTGAAAAAATTGTTCTGAAAAATGTGCATTCGAGAACGGTTACAAAAAAAGACGTTTTAGAAAATATATATTCAAGAACGTCTCTTTTGAAAGGGCGTTCTGAAAAATATATATTTTAGATCGCTTTCCAAATTGACGTTTTGGAAAATGTATTTTCTAAAACGTCTTTTTCTTAATAGCGTTCTGGAAAATGTTTATTCTAGAACGTCATTTTCAAAATGACGTTTTAGAATAAACATTTTCCAAAACGCCGTTAAGAAAAAGACATTCTAGAAAATATTTATTCTCGAACGTCCTGTTTTAAATGACGTTCTAGAATATACATTTTCCAGATCGTCATATTGGGAAAGACGTTGTGGAATATACATTTTCCAGAACGTTTTTTTCGTAACCGATCTGGAATGTTATTTTATTGAACATATTAACTGGGGAAAATTATTTTCTAAAACGGGTAAATTGTTATTCTAGAACATCTCAAATAACCGTTCTAGAATACCGGATATTCTAGAACGCCTCAGAAAGTTGATTTGGAAAATCTGATATTCTAGAACAGCTCTAGTTAGAACGCCTGGACAGGGCGATTTAGAATATTTGAAACAGGGCGTTTTAAAAAACTGTTTTTGCACTAGTGAAGAGCGAGTCCGGCCTATACCCAAAAAAAAAAAATTAAAAAAATAAGCATTAAAGATTATACCGACCAAGTGTTTAAACTACATCAAACAGAAGCAAAAAGAGCTTACCCTCACAGTAATATAAGAAGCTGGAATGAAACCTACAACGGTTTCCAGAAAGAATATATGAAAAGGAACATCCACAATCGGTGAGGCCAAATTGATAAAAAAAAGATTCGGCAATGTGGGAATGACTCTTAGAAAGAGCATGTAGTTGAGCAATTTCTCTCTCTGCTTTGCTATCTAAAATAAAATAAAATGATGGCACTATGAGTTCAGTATGACAAGCATTGCTAATATATAAATATATAATATAAGGATAATTACAAAAAAACAAACAAAACAACAAAAAAACAGCCAATTTCAAAAATTATAAAAATGGATCCAACTGTAATATTATTATAAATGTGAAAGGGAAAATGTAAGACAATAAAAAACTCAGGGGTAATTTTTTTAATTTTAAATTGAGCTATTTTCTTATTTGTAATTAGGGCAAAAGGGTTGTAATTAACCCAAAATATAATATCTACACTATACATAAGAGTGAATTTCCCTATTGTTAAAAAGAACCTTATTAAAAAAACCATGACAAATTGCAGTTAACAAACTCAATTCAATATAGATCTAATAATAAAAAATAAAACGTGAAACAAACTTAGAAGAATAATCATCAAGCATCCAAATAATTATGATGTCGCCAATGTAGAAAATTATGAAAAGCCAATAACCACATAACAAGAAGATACATCTTCTTTGTTCGATACAACTATACCAAATATTAGGTGAATTATTAGGAGTGTATAATAAGGTTACCATTAATACAATTGATAATAGTAAAATTCAAGAATAATGTATATACCTCTGCCTGAAATTATATCAGCTACTCAGGCCATAACCAATTAACAATGGGTCTTCCAATTAATTTAGATAGAAAATAGCAGGATGATGCACCAGCAGTGGCGTTAAAGACATCCAAGAAAAGGCCTCTAACAACTTCGAAAAGAGCTCCAGCTAGTAAAGACATGAAAATTGTCCCTGGTATCATGAATGTTTGCATGAATATGTACGTAGAACAATAACCCAAAATGAACTTTGCTGGGTATAACTGAGCATAGCTTGCAAGATGATCCCTGGAATATAATATAGATTTCACCCGGAAAGAGACGAGACATTATAAAACTGAAAAATCTTATCAGGTTCTAACTTCAAACAATTTGACAAAGGAAACACGCACAGGGCTATCTCCATGTTAAAAAAAATATAGAGCAAAGTTCTTCATCCAATAAGTAATCAACTTGTCTATCCTTGCAAAAGTATGTGCATCATTCTATTGCTTTTTAAACACTAGGAAATATGAAAATGTTACGTGATGCATCCAGCAGTCTCCAGCCACAAAAAAAAAAAAGAAAGAAAAAAAGGAAGGGCCTCAAAAATGCATTTGTATTGAGAGATGGCAGTAAAATTATCCGTCACATAGCAATAACAGTTAGACATGCAAGATGATGCATATCCTGAAAACTAAAAATGATAGTGACATGTAAAGAAAAGTTTAAATGCTGAAGCTTTATGGAAAAGATAAATCTGAACTCCATTAATTCTCCAACCTAAATATACAAGCAATTTTCATTGATACGAAAGCTACACTCATACATTCCTTATATAGACCTACTGCTAGGATTTTGTGCTTTGGAGCTGCATTACAGCTGTCTTGCTTTGATCACAGCCGTCCAAATCTTCACAGGTGTCCATTTGATCCATGCATACGTAGTGGCTGGTTTGTATCTTTGTGCAACTGTCCACAACGGTTGTATTTGGACTGTAGCACTCCTTTGGCTTGTAGTGATGCTGGTTCACGCGCACAGCTGTTGCTGTGTGTTGCACATGTGGCTTGGGTGCACCTGCATTTCTCACTCACACCCTCAATTCGATCGTGCTCCTTCCTGTTATGTTAAGTTTGTCCCTGAGTTTCGAGAAGAATTGTAAGGATAAAGGCTTGGTTAAAATGTCTGCTATTTGTTCACAAGCAGGAATATGTTGTACACTCAATTTTCCAGCAGCTATCTTTTCTCTGACAAAATGATAATCAAGGGCCACATGCTTTGTTCTAGCATGCAGAATGGGATTGGAGGCCAATGCTATTGCACTCAGATTATAAACCCAAATTAAAGGCACTTTGTGAGGTGACAGTCCTATTTCTGCAAGCAATGAGCTAATTCAGGTAACTTCACAGGCAGCATTGGCTAAACTCTTGTATTCAGCACTGTGCTAGATCTTGAGACTGAGGATTATTTTCTTGAACACCATGATATCAAACTATTTCCAAAATAAACACAATACCCTGTGGTTGATCTCCTGTCATCCACATCAGCTCCCCAATCTGAGTCAGAAAAAGCACTCAAGAGATGTGATGATTTCTTAATATTCAGACTATAATCCCTTGTTCCAGCCAAGTATCTCAAAATTCTCTTTACAGCCTTCCAATGTGTGTCCAGAGGAGCTGATATGTATTGGCAAACCTTATTTATACTATAGCTAAATTCAAGCCTTGTCAAGGTTACATATTGCAATGCTCCAACAATGCTTCTATACAGGTTCCATCTACTGTGGGCATGCCTTGATACTTGGATAGCTGCAATGAGGAAACCATTGGAGTAGTAATAGGATTTGCTGACTCCATTTTACACCTCTCATGATGATACTTGATATATTTTTCTTGACACAAGTGTATTCCCTCATATGTTCTAGTGACTTCAATTCCAAGGAAGTGGCTTATTTGTCCAAGGTCCTTTATGGAGAATTTTTTGCCAAAAAACACAAAAAATTGATCAATCAACATGGGATTTGATCCTGTAACAAGGATATCATCAACATAGATTAGCACAAAGAGACAATCCTTTCCCTTGATCCTGTAGAACAATGAATAGTCTGCTCTAAAATCCCTAAACCCCATTTTGATCAACACAGATTTGACTTTACTGAACTATGCTCTTGAGGCCTGTTTAATCCATACAGGGATTTGGTCAGTTTGCACACCATTTGATTGCTTCCTTTTTCAAATACAGGTGGTTGCTTCATGTATATCTCTTCACTTAGTTCACCATTCAGGAAAGCATTACTCACATCCAGCTGCCTAATCCTCCAATAATAGTTTACTGCCAAGGTGAGCATAATCCTTATGGTGCTATGTTTCACCACATGGCTAAAAGTCTCTGAAAAATCAAATTCAGGCATTTGAGAGTATCCTTGAGCCACTAAACTTGTCTTGTATTTAAAAACCTTTCCATCTGCATCCCTTTTAATCTTAAATACCCACTGGCTTCTAACAATGTCTTACCCTTTGGTGGATCAACCAATTGCCAAGTTTTGTTCTTTGTTAGGGCATCTATCTCCTCTTGCATAGCTTTTCTCCATTTTGCAGTACTTAGAGCCTCATTAACAGAGAAAGGCTCAGTTTCCTTTGCCATAGAGACATTATACACTTTAGGTTTATAAATTCCTCTCTTTGATCTGGTAATCATGGAATGTCCTTGAGGGGCATGAGGCACTGAATTCCCTGAATTGTCATCCATAGGGGGAAGCTGAACAATAAGTGGTATTGCTGGAATACTAGTTTCTGAGCTTGCAGGACTTTTGCCAAAGGATGAGACACTGCCTGATGCTGATGAATGAAGGCCATTTGAAAAGTGTTTTATTGAACTGTGATCAGGAGAACCACTCTTTGTGATGTTTTCACTGACTCCAGGATTTATTCTCAGATTTTCTTGGTTGTTTGTTGTAGGAATGATTGGAACAATTAAAGGATCACTTGTACACTTTACTTTATGCATATCCACCTTCTCTTTATAAGGGAACCTTTTTTCATCAAAAATCACATGTCTAGTGAGTATAATTCTCTTATCTGGAAATAACACTTTGTACCACTTGTATTGGTTGTTGTATCCAAGAGTACCCCAGTACATGATCTATACTCCATCTTATGTTTATTATAGGGCCTGAGATGAGGATAGCATAAGCATCCAAAAACTTTCAACCAACTATAATCAGGCTTATGGCCATAAAGCACTTCAAGTGGAGTTTTAAATTGGAGTGGCTTGCTAGGGACTCTGTTCAACGGGTAGGTGGCAGTGACAAAGGCATCTCCCCAAAAATTCAGAGGCAAATTTGACTGAGATAGCAAAGATAATCCCATATTCACAATATCGTTGTGTCTTCTTTCTGCAAGCCAATTTTCTTGAGATGTATATGCACAAGACATTTTGTGTGCAATGCCATTGTCTTGGAAAAACTTGCTGAGACCAATATAATCTCCCCCTCCATCACTTTGAACCATTTTGATTGTCTTAACAAACTTATTTTCAACGATGCCTTGAAATTGGTAAAGGCACTATACACCTCAAACTTAGCTTTCAACAAATATATCCCTGTAAATCTAGAATGATGATCAATAAAGGAAACATAATAACTACAACCATTGGCAGTTTTGACATGACATGGACCCCATAAATCAGTATGGATAAGATCAAAAGGAGCATTATAAACAGAATCAGAATTATTAAAAGGTAATTGATGACTTTTTGCAACTGCACAAGATTGACACAAGCTGGAATCTTTATTAATTTGGAAAGGGATATTACAATGCTTAAGAGCTCTTTCAACATTATCTAGGTTTGTGTGTCCAAGACTCTGATGCTAGAGATCAAAACTGGAGCACTTGTTTAATTTGGCAGAAAAGCAAACAAGCTAAGAAATAAGATTTGCAGACTCTTTATTTTCAATCTTGTGCTTTAGAGGTTGAACTGGTACAATCCTTCTCTAAGGGTGCCCTTGAGAAGAATTTCTTGAGTTGCTAGGTCCTTGACAAGACAAAAAGAGGGATGGAATTCAAATGTAACATCCATACATCTAATGCATATTTATTTAATTATTTATTTATCATCATGCATAGAAAATATAATTCTAGTCCCAAGCTCGTCGCCATAAATGAATTTCTATTTTAATTTTAAATAATCTAGGAATTATATTTAAACGAATTTATAGTTCGTTTTCAAATAAAATTATATTAGCAATTTCTAAGAAATTATTATAATTATTTAGTAATTTAATTATTAATTATATTACTATTGAGTCGTCTATGAAATAATTTCGATTTCTAAAATTATTATAATTTATTTATATTATAGTTATTTTAATCATTTAAAATACAATTAGGTCGTTCACGAAATTATTCGATTTAAAACTTAAGTCGTCTAGTGGATCATTTTATTTTCGGACTTGAAAACCAAGCCCAACGAACAAGCCCAAACCCTCCAAGACTCCACCCTGACCTTCCTTAATTAAATCCTAAGCTTGGTTTATAAATAAAATCTTAATCAGCATCAACTTTTACAACTTTCGTCTGTAGGCAGCCGCAAGAGGTAATTTTATTCTTGTGTTTCAAAAATTTTCAAGAACATACAGTTTGATCCATATTACGGCAGCCGTCGTAACCAAATCGGCTTCCGATTCCAACCACAAACCCCAATCATCCATCGCCGTCAACTACCCGATCGTTCCCAGCCGATTCCCTACCACCCCTGTCCAAAAACCAACCCATCACCTCAGCAACAACGCCCAAATCAGACCCGAAATCCAGCCCGACTTTGCTGCGACGAATCGCGCCACACCAGCGGCCCACGATTTCATCACCAGCACAGCCACGTCAAACCACGGGATCACCGAACCAACTGCACGCCTGCTTTCCAACACCATCCAATTCAAATCGCCACTCCACACCTCCGATTTCGCAACCACCGGCTGAACCAACACCAGTGGCAACGATTTCATCTCCGTCGTTTCCAAACAACCACAACCACGACCCGTTTCAACCCACGACAGCAAACCACGCCATTGCCAAACCCCCAACCACCGTCAAAGACCCAATCCCGAACAACCAAACCCAGAACCACCGTGGTTCAGCCCCACCCACAAGAATAACCACCACCAACCACTACCTTTGGTCCGTAAATCCGTACGCCTGACTGGAACCCACCACAACCTGTCGTCTTCTTGAGCCGGAGACCGTCGTTCTCCTGCCGCCGCCTTGCTGCCGCCCTTATGGCCGTCGCCTCGCCGGAGGAGCCATCAAGTACTGGGTCGCCGTCGATTTTCGGAGAAGGTGGCTGGGAAGACGTTGTCGCCGAGACTAACCCGAAGCCACAACCACGCCTGCCACCCACCCAGCCGTATCCAAACCTCAACGCCGCCTTGCAGCTGTGCCGCTTGGCCACCGCCCTTCTTCGTCACTCCCCAGCCATCGCCATCGCCGTCGTTTTGCCTGCAATGACCAAGGGAGGATGGAGCGGGCCGATTTTACCTGGAGAAGGAGAGGGTCCGCTACCGCCGTACCCTAATGCGGCCGTTGTCGAGCCACCGCTAGGGAGAATGCCACAGTCGCCGGAGCTACGCCGTCGAGGAGCGAAGCGAGGAGATTTTGTTTTGAATTTGGAAAAGAAGAAAAAGACGGACGGGCTGAAGGATTAGGGTTGAAACCCTTTTAATCCAAACTTTCCAGAAGTTACAAACTGACCCCCAGCCTTTTGCCACCTTTTCAATTGGACCCCCGATTTTACCATTAAGCCTAAATACAGCCCTCCGATTTGTTAAAAACCTCGATCCAGCCCCTGAAATATTTTATAAAAATACATTCCAGTCCATTTTATTTTATTATTATTATTTATATTATTATTATTATTAGTATTATTATTATTATCATTAATATTGTTATTACTATTTTAAATATGAAAAATACTAGATAAATATATTTTCAAATTGATTAGGTGATGAGAAATAAGGGGACTTAGGATTTCAACTACGTGCATACCACTCGATTTTCCACGACGTTTTTACGAGGTAGGGACCACTGACCTATTTTATGCTAAATTTTGCTTCTCAATATTGTGCAATGTGTATCATGTAATCTAGAGTACGACTTAATTCAAAAAATCGAATTTTATAGCCAAGGGTCTTTCCCAATGTGCAATCCACGAATTAAAACCGGTAACCATAAAAGTTGTTATCGCGTTTTAGCTGCAGTCAAAGTATTTTCTAAAACCAATCATGAATTAGAACCGGTGGCCGTACAAGTTGTCATCGCGTTTCTAGCTGCGTAGTCAAAGTCGACGTTCTTCTAAAACTATGAATTARAACCRGTAACCGTACAAGTTGTTATCGCGTTTCTAGCTGCAGTCAAGGTAATTTCTAAAACCAATCATGAATTAGAACCGGTGGCCGTACAAGTTGTCATCGCGTTTCTAGCTGCGCAGTCAAAGACGACGTTCTTCTAAAACCATGAATTAGAACCGGTAGCCGTACAAGTTGTTATCGCATTTCTAGATGCAGTCAATGTCTATGTATTTTCAACATGCTATTCTATGAATTATATGGTTCAATGTGCTATTTTTGAGTTCTATGATTTAGTTGAAATATGTCAGTGTAACTATTGAGTACGTTGAGCTCATCCCAAATCAACGACGTGTTTTTCAGGTACAATTGAAGATATCGAATGAAAGGGAAACGAGGAGGGGAATGAAAACTGTTGATGTTAGATTTTATGTTTTAATATTGTTTTACGTTTTATCCACTGTTGAAAACTTGGTTATTTACATTATGATTATTTCCGCTGCGTATTTCTTGAACGTTTTGAAATATGTGAATCTTTTATGTTAAAATCGTGAAAATTAGACATTTATTTTGACGCCAAGATTTCTCCATTTATTTATTTAAGAATATAAAACCTTTTTCGACTAAAGTAAAATCGGGGCGTTACAAAGGTCGTATCATAACCAAGGTTTTGATTGGTTCTGTAGACTCGTTTTGTTTTTAAAAAAATCAAAAAGTTTATAAAATAAATATATGGGTTACTTAAATAATCTTCATTCCTCCTTGTTGAACACTCGTCGATATCCTCAAGGTACTAAAGTTCATTAAAATTGTTTAATCATTTATCTAAATTCCATGTTAATTCATAACTGAATTGTATTGGGTATGGATGTGATTGCTTTGTCTTGGGAATGGTTGTTGATGCTAATGGTATGATGACACTCCAAGGCATGGAGGCTTTCAAGAATTATGGTTTTTCGGAGGTTGATACGGTGGGGTCTTACTTGTTGACCAAGCACGGTTTGTGGCACTAGGCCAAAGAAGAAAATCCTAAGGAAAACCGTGAAGAGGTTTCCAAAGGGAAGAAGAAGCGGGAATAGGGTTAATGAAGAAAACCCACCCCACTTCGACCAAACGACCGTTGAGGCTATGGATACGGTTATCACTAACTTCTTCCAACGCCTTCAAGATAACGGTTTGGGGACTGGAGGCAACAACTCGAGAGCAGTGGATCAGTTCCGTCAGTACCGCCCACCAACTTTCAATGGGAGAGATGGACCTGATGCAGTGGAGGAGTGGTTTCGGTCGCTTGAAAGAATCTTTCGAATGATAGCGTGCGACGACGTGCAGAAGGTCACGTGTGCCACTTTTTAGCTAACTGAAGATGCTGACCACTGGTGGGAAGGTTATTGGAGAACCTGTTCAGAGGCAGAGCGAGACGCCTTCACTTGGAACAAGTTTGAGACGGTGGTTATGGAGAAGTTTTTCCCGCGCTCGTACCGCGATCAGAAGGAGACCGAGTTCCTGAATCTCAAACAAGGGAGCTTGACGGTCACTGAGTACGAGAGGAGGTTTAACCAGTTGAGCCGTTTCGCTACGCACCTGGTGGATACCGATTTGAAGAAATCGTTGAGGTTCAAGATAGGTTTGAGATCCCAACTAGCGGGTATCTTATCAGCACAAGGCGACCTTCCTTACTCGGAGATGGTTAAAAGAGCCCAGGATGTGGAGTCAAGTCTTGGAATGGATGAGGTGAAGCCTAAACCCACAACTTCGGTGGACAAGAGAAAGTGGGTAGGAGGAAGTTCCAACCAAGCCAAGCAACAGAAGACTGGTGGCGGGAACTTTCAGCAAGGGATGGACAACAAGCCCATGTGCCAAAATTGCGGTAAGAGACATTTTGGTGAGTGCCTTCTAGGGCAAGGAAAGTGTTACCGCTGCCATCAGAGTGGGCATACAACGCATTTCTGTCCTGTGTATGGTCAAAGGCAACAAGGCGGTGGAGGGCCAAAGCCAGGACCAACTAATGGAGGAAATGCTCGAATGTATGCCATGGCACGCAATGAGGCTGAAGAGAATCCTGGAGTTATAACAGGTATGTTAACCGTCTCAGGAATTCCTGCTTTTGTGCTTTTTGATACGGGTGCTTCGCACTCTTTTGTGTCGAAGAAATTTCGTGATTTAACTGAAGTTAAGAGCACTAGAGTAGAGGAACCCTTAGAAGTTGGTTTACCATCCGGAGACGTAATGGTCACGAACTTGATGGATAAGGGAGTGAAGATCGATGTAGGAGGAAAGAATCTCGAGGCGGACTTGTATGTGATCGAAATGAAGGATTTCGACTTGATATTAGGAATGAACTGGCTCACGAAGTATCAAGCGAAGATACAATGTCGCGAAAGAGAAATAACTTTCAAACTCCCAGAAGGTGGAGAGATCAAGTTCTTTGGAGCCAAGACCAAGACGGTGCCACAAGTGATAACGGCAATGAAGACCATGAAGCTGTTGAAGAAAGAGAGATGCCAAGGTTTCCTGGTGAAGTTGGTGAGCAATCCAGCGGTCGAGGCGATACCACACGAAGTGCCCATAGTCCGAGATTTTAAGGACATCTTTCCGGAAGAGTTACCAGGATTACCGCCCATTCGTCAAGTCGAGTTCATAATTGATTTGACACCAGGAGCAGCACCTATCTCAAAGGCACCATACAGGATGGCGCCGAAGGAACTTCAAGAACTAAAGGCACAAATCCAAGAGTTGTTGGATTTAGGTTTTGTCCGACCGAGTGTTTCACCGTGGGGAGCACCGGTCCTCTTTGTTAAGAAGAAAGATGGGTCAATGAGAATGTGTATCGATTATAGAGAACTTAATCGACTCACAATAAAGAACAAGTACCCATTACCTCGTATTGAAGACTTATTCGATCAATTGAAAGGAGCAAGTCGCTTCTCTAAAATCAATTTAAGGTCGGGGTATCACCAGTTGAAGATCAAGGAGAGTGACATTCCGAAGATTGCTTTCAGAACGAGATATGGACACTATGAGTTTGTTGTGATGCCTTCCGGGCTAAGCAATGCTCCAACAGTGTTCATGGATTTGATGAATAGGGTTTTCCACCCATACTTGGATAAGTTCGTCATAGTCTTTATCGACGATATCTTGATCTTTTCGAAGAATCAAGAAGAGCACGAAGAGCACTTACGAATAGTGTTGGAAACACTTCGCAAGGAGAAGTTGTATGCGAAATTCAGTAAGTGTGAGTTTTGGATGGACCGAGTAGTGTTCCTTGGTCACATCGTCACTGCTCAACGGATAGAAGTGGATCCATCTAAGGTTGAAGCGATAAATGGATGGGCCACCCCCACGAATGCGAGTGAAGTTCGTAGTTTTTTGGTTCTAGCAGGCTACTATCGAAGATTTATCGAAGGATTTTCTAAGATAGCTGTGCCGATGACTCGACTTACGAGGAAAGGGGAGAAGTTTGTTTGGAGCACGAAGTGCGAGGAGAGTTTCCAAGAGCTGAAGAGAAGGCTCACTTCCGCACCCGTCTTGACAATTTCCGACCCAACGAAAGACTTCATTATTTATAGCGATGCATCGAAACAAGGTTTGGGTTGTGTCCTGATGCAACATGGGAAAGTAGTGGCTTATGCGTCACGACAACTCAAGACCCATGAGACGAACTACCCTACGCATGATTTGGAACTCACGGCCGTAGTTCATGCTTTGAAGATCTGGAGACACTACTTGTATGGAGGCAAGTGTGAGATTTTCACCGACCATAAGAGCTTGAAGTATTTGTTCACTCAAAAGGAGTTGAATATGCGTCAAAGAAGATGGTTGGAATTGGTTAAGGATTATGACTGTACCATTAACTACCATCCAGGGAAGGCGAATGTGGTAGCCGATGCTTTTAGTCGTAAAGGAGGACTGATGAGTTTACTGTCTGAACAAGATAAGTTGGTTGAGGAGTTCGCCAAGATGAAGATCGAGATGGTGATTCCTCCAAAGAACACGAAGGGGATCTTAGCATCCTTAGTGGTGCAACCAACTTTGAGAGAAAGGATCAAGGAAACTCAAACTCGAGATGGTTTCATAAGCAAGATGAAGGAGAAAGTGCGGAAAGGAACCATCAAAGGTTTTGTTTTAGCAGACGATGGAGTATTGTTTTACGAAGGAAGAATTTGTGTTCCAAAAGACGAGGATCTAAGGAAAGAAATTCTGGAAGAAGCCCATTGTACTCCTTACACTGCACATCCTGGTGGTACCAAGATGTATAAGGACTTGAAGACAGTGTTTTGGTGGAGGAGCATGAAGAGAGACATTGCCACTTTTGTGGGAAAGTGTCTAGTTTGTCAGCGAGTCAAGGCTGAACACCAACGACCTTCAGGTTTGATTAGACCACTAGAGATTCCAGAATGGAAGTGGGAGCATATCTCGATGGATTTCGTAGTAGGTTTACCACCATCGACGAGAGGTAACAAGGCAGTTTGGGTGATAGTAGATCGTCTAACCAAGTCGGCTCACTTTTTACCGGTCAACATGACCTTCAACATGGAACAATATGCCCAAATTTATAATCGGGAAATTGTAAAGTTGCACGGAGTACCGGTCTCGATTATTTCGGACAGAGACACGAGGTTCACCTCGAACTTTAGGAAGAGCTTGCAAAGTGCCCTGGGCACTAAATTGAAGTTCAGTACGGCTTATCATCCACAAACAGACGGTCAGACTGAGAGGACTAACCAGGTCATGGAGGATATGCTGAGAACTTGCATACTTGACTTGGGAAGTCAATGGGAAGGCTTATTACCATTGTTGGAATTTGCTTACAACAACAGTTACCAATCCACCATTGGTATGGCTCCATACGAGGCTTTGTACGGAAAAAATAGTAGATCTCCTTTGTACTGGGACGAAGTAGGGGAGAGAAAGATTTTAGACCCCGAACTGGTACAAGAGACAGTTAAACACATCGCCACGATCCGAGATCGAATTAGGACTGCGCAGGATCGACAAAAATCTTATGCGGACCGTCGAAGAAAAGATCTGCATTTTGAAGTAGGTGATAAGGTGTTTCTGAAAGTAGCACCGGTTCGAGGTGTAGTGAGGTTTGCTCAAAGGGGGAAGTTGAAAACAAGATTCATAGGGCCGTTTGAAATTCTCAGGAGAATAGGAGAATTGGCTTACAAGCTTGCGCTACCACCCAGTTTATCGAGCATTCACAATGTCTTCCATGTGTCGATGCTAAGAAAGTATGTCTACGATCTACACCATATTGTGAGCTACGAAGAGTTGGAGGTTAATAAGGATTTAACTTATGAAGAGGCTCCGAAARHGRTTTTKGATCGTAAGATACACCGATTAAGGAACAAGGAGATAGCATTGATCAAGGTGCAATGGAGACGTCATGGGATGAACGAGGCCACTTGGGAACAGGAGGAGGAGTTCAAAGAGAAGTATCCAAATTTCGGAATTTCGGGTAAGTGCGGATTTTGAGGACAAAATTTTTCTAAGGGGGGTAGGTTGTAACATCCATACATCCAATGCATATTTATTTAATTATTTATTTATCATCATGCATAGAAAATATAATTCTAGTCCCAAGATCGTCGCCATAAACTAATTCCTATTTTAATTTTAAATAATCTAGAAATTATATTTAAACAAATTTATAGTTCGTTTTCAAATAAAATTATATTAGCAATTTCTAAGAAATTATTATAATTATTTAGTAATTTAATTATTTATTTAAATTACTATTGAGTCGTCTATGAAATAATCTTGATTTCTAAAATTATTATAATTTATTAATATTATAGTTATTTTAATCATTTAAAATACTATTAGGTCGTTCACGAAATTATTCGATTTAAAACTTAAGTCGTATAGTGGATCGTTTTATTTTCGAACTTGAAAACCAAGCCCAACGAACAAGCCCAAACCCTCCAAGACTCCACCCTGACCTTCCTTAATTAAATCCTAAGCTTGGTTTATAAACAAAATCTTAATCAGCATCAACTTTTACAACTTTAGTTTATAGGCAGCCGCAAGAGGTAATTTTATTCTTGTGTTTTCAAAAATTTTCAAGAACATACAGTTTGATACATATTACGGCAGCCGTCGTAACCAAATCGGCTGTCGATTCCAACCACAAACCCCAATCATCCATCGCCGTCAACTACCCGATCGTTCCAAGCCGATTCCCTACCACCACCCTGTCCAAAAACCAACCCATCACCTCAGCAACTCAGACCCGAAATCCAGCCCGACTTGGCTGCGACGAATCACGCCTGCCACAGCGGCACCAAGCCAAGCCATCCCTGCCGTCGACGGCCACACCACCACAGCCCGATCATCCACCACGTCGAACCATCCGGATCGCCGAGCCCCATCATCGCCAACCGAACCAGCCCAGCCACCTGCCGACTCGGCCACCATTCCAAACCAAACAACGGCACCAAACGTCGCCAACCATCCCGGCCACGAATCCCAACCATCGGCCGAAACCCATATTCAACATCATCGTCGCCACCAGCCAGACCCACGCTAAACAACCACCGCCACGACCCGTTTCAACCCACGTCAACCCAAAACCCGACTGCCGTCGACAACAAACCCACAGCCCCACATCGAACCGGCCACCACCAATACGCCACGCAGCCGAGTCACACCATCGTCGCCACGCCAGCGGCCCCACGGCATCACCATCTTCCGGTCCAGAATAGGCCCGGCCTCGATTGGTAAAGCCCAGCCACCGGAGGCCCCAACACCACCGGAAGCCCGCGCCGTTCAACACCGCTATTCGCCGTCTGAATCGCCACCAGCGGCCAACAATCTCCACACCACCACCGCCCGATTCAACCGCAGATGCCACCTGCCCACCGCGCATCCGTGCCCTGTCGGAGAAAGAGCTCGTCGATTTCCGATTTTCCCCTGGGTTGCGGTCGACGAGCTGCCCCTAAGACGCTAAATCCCAGGCCGCCTGTGCGGCCATTTCGGTTGGGAAGAAAAGCTAGCGCCTCGGAGACGCCCCGCAGTTGCCGTCGCTCCGATTGCCGACGCTGCCGCCGATGGTCGAGGGAGGGGGTGCAAGATCTGGCCGATTTTCTTTGATTGGGGGAAGAAAGAGAGGAGAGGGATAAGAGACGGCACGAAGAAATTAGGGATTTAATCCCCTTTTAATCCAAGTTTCCAAACTTTCCAGATTGACCCCCCAACTTTAGCCACCTTTTCAATTGAGCCCCCAGATTTCCATTAACCCCCAATCCAGCCCCAAACATATTTAAAACTGCACTCCAGTCCTTCTTAATTATTATTACTATTATATTATTATTATTATTATTGTTATTATTATTATTATTATTATTTATTATTAATATTATATATTATTATTATTATTACTATTATTATTATTATTAATATTTTAAAGATGAAAATACTAATTAAATATATATTTTCTAATTGATTAGGTGACGAGCAATAAGGGGACTTAGGATTCAATACGTGCATTCACTCGACTTTCCACGACATTTTACGAGGTAGGGACCACCGACTTATCTTGTGTTAAATTTTACGTGCTTAAATCTACGTGCTATGTGTATCATGAAATTCGATGTTTATAAAATCTAATATAGACGTAGACCTAAAGTTGTCTGTGACCGAAAGTGTCATCGGGTTTATCCCGGCGTGCTATACCATTGATTAAAACCAGGGGCCTTATGTGCCTATGACCAAAAGTGTCATCGAGGAAACTCGCCGCGTTTTAGCTGCAGTCAACTATTTCTACGTTAAAATTATGAATTCTATGGTTAATGTGCTATTTTTGAGTTCTATGATTTAGCATGAGATATGTCAGTGTAACTATTGAGTACGTTGAGCTCATCCCAAATCAACGACGTGTTTTTCAGGTACAATTGAAGATATCGAATGAAAGGGAAACGAGGAGGGGAATGAAAACTGTTGATGTTGGATTTTATGTTTTAAACTGGCTTTATTGTTTTAAATAAACGTTGAACTAGACATAAAAAGTGGTTTTATTATAAATTTCTTTTGATGGTGATTTGGGTTATTTACATTATGATTATTTCCGCTGCGTATTTCTTGAACGTTTTGAAATATGTGAATCTTTTATGTTAAAATCGTGAAAATTAGACATTTATTGTGACGCCAAGATTTCTCCATTTAATTATTTAAAAATATAAAACCTTTTTCGACTAAAGTGAAATCGGGGCGTTACATCAAAAATACTTTATTGCCTTTAACAAATTGTGAGACAGATAAAAGGTTCCTAGGGATATTAGGAACATGAAGGAGATTTTTAAGAATGAAAGTTTTGGAGTTAATGGATCTATCAGAGTTTCTGAGAAAGGAATTGCCAAAATGAGCAATGCTTGCTCCTTCACCATTTCCCATTTCAGCTTACTGTTCCCATGATACTCTAAGGCAATTTTGAGGTTCTCTAGCTCATTTGTCACATGATTTGAAGCCCCTGAATAAGGAAACCAACTCATCTCTGATCCAACATCTGAGTAACTGTTATGTCCTGGCATTTGAACAAAATTGAGAGCAGGATTTTTCTTTGCAGTATACTGAACACCTTGTTGAGAAGAGGAACCATTGTTGCTTTGACTTTCATACCAATACCAGCATTTATCAACTATGTGATTGGCTCCTTGACAAATTTGACACAAAGGTCTGTTCCTATGGTTCCTTCCTCTTCCTCTTCCTCTTCCTCTGAAACCATTTCTACCTCTTGCAGTTTGATTGTTGTACCTTCCTCCTCTTCTTTGGTTGAAGTCTGAGTTGAATCCCCTATTATTCTGAGTCACAGTATTAGCAAAGTGTTGGGATCCTTCTTAATTGACAACAAATCCTTGATTCATTTCCAGTCTTGATTCATAGGTCAGCAGCAAAGAGTGAACTTCAGAAAGGGTGTGAGGAGGATATTTTGATGTGACATTGACTACTATTGAATCATACTCTGATTCTAGACCAGTAAGTATGTGAAGGATCTGATTTTGTTCTGAAACCTTTTCTCCTACAACAGCAAGAAGATCACAGCAACCTTTCACCTTGTTTATGTATTCTCTCATTGATAAAGTTCCTTTCTTGAGTGTTTGAAGCTTCAATTTGTATTGCATGATCTCGGCAGATGATTGACTCGCAAAGTTAGCTTCAAAAGCTTCCCAGATCTCTTTAGCAGTGGTTAATCCAACCAGTAAGATCATTATCCCTTCAAACAGAGAAGACAATAGCCAAGAAGCTAAGAGTTGATCTTGTCTCATCCATTGTAGATATTCAGAATTTGGCATGGTTTGCCATGTGTGTTCATCAAGAACAAATTTTTCTGGAGCTACTGTGGTTCCATTGATAAATCCCTCAACACCATATCCTCTTATGGCTGTAATTACTTGTTGTTTCCAAATAAGAAAGTTGGATTCATCAAGTTTGGTAGAAATAAGTTGACTATTTGGTTGGATGGGTGATGTTTGATTGTTTGTGACATTGTTGTGTATGTTGGAGGTTGCTTTATCAGACATGGTGATAAAAGGAACGAAGACTAAGATTTATAGGATCATATGGCTCTGGTACCATGAAAAGAAAACATGATAGTGACATGTAAAGAAAAGTTTAAATGCTGAAGCTTTTAGCAAAAGATAAATCTGAACTCCATTAATTCTCCAACCTAAATATATAAGCAGTTTTCATTGATACAAAAGCTAGACTCATACATTCCTTATATAGACCTATTGCAAGGGTTTTGTGCTTTGGAGCTTCATGACAGTTGTCTTGCTTTGATCACAGCCGTCCAAATCTTCACAGGTGTACATTTTATCCATGCATACGTTTTGGCTGGTTTGTATCTTTGTGCAGCTATCCACAATGCTTGTATTTGGGCTGGTTCACGCGCACAGTTGCTGTTGTGTGTTGCACATGTGGCTTGGGTGCACCTGCATTTCTCACATATCCAACTTATGACTTCAAGAAGTTTATGCAACCACATGGACGCATGGTCAGAGAGTTCAAATTTAAATCAATCACAGGTAGGTCAGTTTTTATTTTCACATTTATTTTTCACAACACCAGCATTCAAAATTTCAAACTCAAGATCTACTCAAAAATATTATGAAGCTTCAAAAATAGTCCTGATTTCAATGTTATGATTCAAAGCTTCCCAGTACCGGATCAAGACAAGTATACAAAGATAGCATTAAAGAAACACGTTATGATGAAACTTAACAAAAAGAGTCATTAGTCTTCAATTTCAGAACCCATATTCGTAAAAGTCATTAATGTGTTGAAAACTTCATGATAGTACCCAATAACCCTTTCTACTAGAGCTCCACTAATTTTCATAAGCACATAATATATAATTCAACCATAAATTAAACACAGAACATATTCATATTAATAGTCGAAATAAAGTCAACGACTAATTTAGGCTATCTATTTATTTACCATACTTAGATTTACCATACTTACATTATGTGTAGTATATAAATACCTATTCCTGTATACAATATTTATCATCAAGGAAATATTAATTCTACATGGTATCAGATTAAATCACTGAAACCAAAAACCCTAATCCTCTCCTCCTTTCTTCTTTTCCACCTCCCACATTTTTTTTTTGCTCCACTCGAATCTCATGGCGGCCACCTCCAACCACACTTTACCCTACGCTACCCTTATCCATATGCTCACTATACGTCTTACATCTACCAACTACGTTCTATGACGCTGTCAAGTCTCTCCTCTTCTCATAGGTCAGGGAATCGTCGGTTTTGTTGACGGCTCTAAATCGGCACCATCGCCCACCATCACAAATAACGGCGAGACGAACCCAAATCCTGAGTACCTCTCTTGGCGCATCGCCGATCAACGTCTCGTCTCTCTCCTCTACTCCTCTCTCACGAAGGAGTCCATGGCTATTGTGGTCAGCTGTACTACCGCTCGTGAGGTGTGGTTGGCACTCGAGCACTCGTTTATCCACCAGTCAAAGGCGCGTGAATTTCATCTACGGGGTAAGCTTCAAAATCTCCGAAAAGGAGACAAATCTGTGGTTGAATTCGGTCAGGAATTTAAACTCATCTCTGATCAATTATCCTCCATTGGGGTCTCGATTGATGAATCCGATAAAATTCATCTCTTCATGAAGGGCCTCGGTTTGGCCTTCTCTAACTTCTCGACGACCCAGATGGCTATGTTCGTTCTCGGACCTTCTCAACAACGCTGAAGCATAGAATTTATTTCAGCAAACTCATGATCAACCTTCCATCCCGCAGGCTGCCTTCCTTGCTCATCCGACCTCCAGCTCCGGTTCTTCGCAACACTCTTGTGGTCGCGGCTTCAAAAAAAATTCCGGCGGGCGTGGTCAGCAAAATAATAGAACGCGCCATGGCGGTCGTGGTCAGAGATGTCCGCCTACCTGCCAGATTTGTAGAGTTCTTGGTCACTACGCGAGCGTCTTTCCGGACAGGTTTTCCAAAGCAGCAGGTCCTGCGTTAACCGCCAACATCGCAGAAGCATTTTCCGCCGCATGCAACGTTTCTGATCACCCGGCGTTCGACTGGTTCTTGGACACGGGTGCTTCAGTGCACATAGTTGGAAATGGTGCAAATTTAAATATTTCCGATATTGGATCTCATCACATAAATTCGGCTCTTACTCTGTTCGACGTATTAGTGGTTTCAGGTCTCACTAAAAATTTACTATCTATTAGCAAGTTAACTGCTGATTTGTTGATTGATGTTGTATTCACTGTTGATCGTTTTACGATTCAGAATCGGGTGACTCAGGACGTTCTGGCTCAGGGAAAAATTAAACATGGACTGTATGTGTTGGATGATGTTCAGATGGCATTAACGGCTGTTCATAAACCCCAAGCTTCATTTGATTTATGGCATTCTCGGCTTGGTCACATTTCTTTTGATATCATCTCGTTTTTAAATAAAAGTGGTTTTCTTTCTGTAACTGTTATTTTACCCAAACCTGGTATTTGTGTTTCATATGAAAAGGCGAAAAGTAAACGCTTACCTTTCAGTTTGGATGAGAAACGTTCATCTTCTGTTTTGGACATTATTCACTGTGATTTGTGGGGACCTGCTCCCACCACTTCGAACTCTAGTTTTCGCTATTACGTTATTTTCGTGGATGATTTTTCTCGGTTTACATTGCTCTATCCTTTACGTCAAAAATCTGATTTTTATGATGTGATGTTAAAATTTACAACCTTTGTTGAAAATCAGTTTTCTTGTCACATTAAGAATTTTCACAGTGACGGCGGCACATAGTTCAAAAATAATTGTCTCAAACTATTTTTTAGGACCAAAGGTATTCGTCACTTCATGTCTTGTCCATACACACCAACTCAAAATGGACGAGTTGAGCGCAAACAAAGACATGTCACAGAAACAGGTCTCTCCATGTTATATCCGTCTCATTGTCCTTTAAAATTAAGGGTTGAGGCATTCAACAGTGCTGTTTATGTCATCAATCGTCTGCCATCTAAGGTTCTTGATGGTAAATATCCTTTTGAACTTCTCTACTCCACAACTCCGAATTTCAACAATTTTCATCCTTTTGGCTGTCGTGTTTTCCCCTGTCTCAGCGACTACACTACCAACAAGTTTGAACCAAGAAGCTTTTCTTATGTTTTCTTAGGTTACAACAGCTATCACAAAGGGTTCCGGTGTTACGATCCGGTTTCCTTCCGCACTTATATTTCTCGACATGCAAAATTTGATGAATTATTATTTCCGTTTGCTAATTCTGAGCACAGGTCAAGTTTTGACTCTCTTTCCATTTGTGAGTTTGTTGAACCAACAAGGGACCACGGCATCGAGCGTCCGCATTCTTCATCTCCGTCTCCTCCGACTGAACGAATACCTTCCTCGGCTCCTTGTTCAATTTGTGATGATCAACCGTCAGTCATAGCCCCGACTCACTCAACCTTTCAATTATTCCGCCTCCAACTCACGAGCATCCAGACATCATTCCGGATGAGCCTTCAGTCCCTTTTCTGGACCCGCCCGTCACAGTTATACAAACACCCGTTCCACCTATCACTCATCGCATGCAAACTAGGGCAAAATTAGGTATCTTTAAAACTCGACATCCTGCCAAGTATGCTCGAACAGGACTATTTCAGGCACTAGTGGCGGTCAGCGAACCTTGTGGCATAAAATCAGCTCTAAAAATCCCTCAATGGGTTGCTGCTATGCGTGAATAACTCTCTGATGTTCATCGCAATCAAACCTAGGATTTGGTTCCATGCCCTCCCCATACGAAGGTTGTCGGGTCCAAATGGGTTTCTCGTACAAAATTCTTCGCTGATGGAACTATTGACAAACACAAAACACGACTTGTAGCTCAAAGTTTTTCTCAAATTCCAGGCTTTGATTTTTCTCATACTTTCAGTTCTGTTGTTCGGGCCTCCACTGTTCGCATTATTCTATACATTGTCGTGATCAACAACAGGCCTCTTCATCAGCTCGACATCAAGAATGCCTTTCTCAATGGTGTGCTTCCCAAATCGGTTTTTATAGAACAACCACCTGGATTCATTGACGATCATTTTCCAAATCATGTGTGTCGTTTGAAGAAAGCCCTATATGGTCTCAAACAAGCTCCTCGTGCCTGGAATCAGCGACTCAGTGACTTTCTCCTCAACATTGGTTTCATTTGCAGTCGTTCCAACTCATCACTTTTTATTTTTATTCGGGGTCCCTTCACACTATTTCTCCTTGTCTATGTCGATGATTTTATCCTCACAGGAAATTCTCCAGCTGACTTGCAGGCCTTCATCTCTCGCCTTTGTCAGGAGTTTTCTATTAAGGACATGGGGCGTCTCAACTACTTTCTGGTACTTGAGGTTTCCTACACGTCACATGGGCTTTTTCTCAATCAAGCAAAGTACGCTCACGACATTCTATAGCGGGCTAATCTTGAAGATTCCAAGCCCATTTCGACCCCTCTGGTGGCTGGATGTCAACTCTAGACACATGGTGTACAATTTCAAGACCCTTCTCTCTATCGGTCATTAGTTGGAGCTCTGCAATACCTCACCATTACACGACCTGATTTGTCATTTGCGTTCAATCTTGTAAGTCAACACCTTCACAAACCTAAAATCGATCATGTCAAGGCAGTCAAACGAATTCTTCGCTATGTGAAGGTCACTCCCGCTTTTGGTCTCTCCTTTACTCGAGGGTCTGGCTCGACTCTTGTTGCTTATTCTGATGCTGATTGGGCTCGATGTCAAGAGACTCGATGCTCCACGTATGGATATTCCTTGTTTCTTGCGGGTAACTTTATCTCATGGAGTGCAAAGAAACAACCGGCTATTTCTCGCTCCAGCCGTGAGTCTGAATACCGTGCATTGGCAAATACATCTTCCGAGATGGTTTGTATTCTTCAGCTACTAAAGGAACTGAATATTCCTCTCACATCCTGCCCGACTCTTTATTGTGACAACAAAGGTGCGCTTTTTCTAAGCCAGAATCCAAGCTCTCTTCTTCCTTCCAAACACATTGACATTGATCTTCATTTTGTTCGTGAACTTATTTCTGCTGGACGTCTAGAAACTCGGTTCATCACTTCCAAACTTCCAATTGCCTACATCTTTACGAAGGCATTGTCTCGTCCACTTTTTGAGTTCTTTTGTCACAAGTTTCAAGTTGGACCTCACCCCATGTCTCTCTTGAAGGGGGATAATAGCCCAAATAAAGTCAACGACTAATTTAGGCTGTGTATTTATTTACCATACTTAGATTTACCATACTTAGATTATGTGTAGTATATAAATACCTATTCCTGTACACAATATTTATCATCAAGGAAATATAATTCTACACATATATTAACCAAATCCGAGATATGACATGTATAATTAGAAGGTCTATGGTTTTGAAAATAAGTATCAGTATATGATGTTGTTTTCAATGTTAACCAACATTGAAACCAACATCAACCAGAGTTTAACTAAAAATATGCAGCGGAAGTTTAAGCTCAAGAACACAGCAATTTAAATTCAGTTCACAAGTAAAAGTACTTGTGAACTTGGGTGTACAACCCGAAAACTATATTACTTTCTTTTTTCACGATCAATACAAAAATATAAGAAATAATATATGAAAACTAAAGTATCAAACGTGTGATACTAAATACTTGACGCCTAGATAAAAAGATCTTCTCCGTTGGTCATGAACCTTCGAAGAACTTGTTGATCTCGGACAGTGGCTCCAAGTAGCTGTCTTGCTAGTGTTTTTCCTTGTCGTGCGTCGTGATCGTAGAATTCTTAGAACTCTAAGAAATCTTCTCCACAATAGAACGGAGTCAATTGTAGAGCGGTAAACTTTCCCGAGTCGTGTCTCTCAAGGATAGTTATAATCGGCGGTCGGTATTTTTACTTATTCTCTTGCTAATCAAAATTACACTAATCTACTCGTAAGAAAGCAATAGTCATTAATTTGAGTTTGAGTTTTATGCTAAAGCTTGAATCTTAAAGGAAACTTTAATTAAAAAGGATTTAAATGAAAATAATAAAAATGAGGGTTTAGGGTGTTCGGTTCGTCTCCACGACCAATCGGTTTTCGTCGAGCACTTAATCCACGATTCGGGGTAGTCAATCCCAAATTGTCGACCAAGTGTTGGGGTTGTCAATCCCAATTCTCGACAAGCTCCGACTAATGGCTCTAAACGAACTTAGACCCTAAACCCGTAATGACTAAACTAGTTATATCAAATACGGATTAAAGCTTGCTTGAAAGTAATTAGTTGAAGTCTCATTAGTCAAACATAATTAACAACCTTAAATAACTTAACAACTACTAAACTAAATAAGCTTGTAAAATTAAAAGAGAAAGACATKGAGGGAAATTAAAWGCATTTGAAATTGAAGAAAGTCAAAAGCTTTGAAATAGGACAAGACAAATTATCAAAAGAGGAAAGTTTCATAGTTCTTTCAAAACCCAAAAGCTTGCTTAACTAAAAGAKRTAAAAAGCTTRAAGGGAGCATTAATGGAGTTTGCAAGAACAAGRAAGAACAACAAGCTAGAAAATTACCAAGAGGATTTAAAAGCAAWGAACAACAAAACARCTAAAACCCAACAACATACTTTAAGMAATTTCAACAAAGCAAACACAAMACAACAAMATGAACAATTAATYAAGAACCAAGCATAATAATAAARGGGAAKAAAACTACCAAATTGAATTGAAYAYCAAAKCTTCAAAACTAGATTACATCCACAAGAGCAAATCCAAATCTTCAATACAACAAGGAGCAACAAGTATAKGAGATTGTCACCCTCTCCAACACTTGCCAACTAAAACTAACCTAACTAAACTAACTAATAAKCTAACTAAACTACATAAGCTAAGAATTAATCTAGGGTTTTAATTGCAAGAGAAAGGAAATGCTTGGAGGAGATGGAACTAGGTCCAAAACCACCAAGGAAGGTTATTTTTTTGTGAATAATGGGTGGGAATCATATATGGGTAGATAAGGGACAAAATGGTCACTTTTTTTCGCCAAAATCACACATCCTCAGCATTTCAGTCGATCGACTGGAAGTGCAGTCGATCGATTGACTTGTTCAACCGCCCCAAATTTCTGCCGAGCAGTCGATCGACTGACGCAAACACGGAATCAGCCATCTATGTCTTCATATGAAATCTAGCCCTTCCCTTGGCTTTCATTTGGTGTTTGATTTGTGTCATTTGGAATTTTCCTACGAGAGTTATGGGCTTCGCACCAAAACCTGCCACAAGCGAGGCCACGGCGAACCGTCTTCACTTAAAGCTGCTTTTTACCATTCTTAAACTCAGAATTTGGGATTGTTGTAAACACAAGAGTTTTAGACATTTATCTCAGCTTCTAATGATATAAGGTGGAGGCAAATGACACAAGTGGTTTTGGAGTTATGCTTGTATTACGACAACTGAGACATCCATCGAGCGAATGCATAAGGTGACAATAAAAATGGCCACATTTCTCGTCATTTCCGGTCGATACTCGCACCAAAGACAGTCGTGGATTGGTAATGAGTGTCTCGAGTTTGAATCATCTTCCGATCTCGTCGTGGGCCCACTTTGACCAAAGTTGACCTTCAAAACAATAACTAAGAAAAAAAACCAAGAAAATATAAGAAAAACTACTAAAACCAAAGAAAACATTACAAAGCCTAAAATTAACAAAATAGGCCAAAAGAACTCCTAATACCCATAAATGCAAGTAAAACACATGCAAACGCAACACAAAAAGGTAACAAAAATACGTACAAAAAAGTACAAATAAACCACCCCACACTTAAAATGATTGCTTGTCCTCAAGCAATACTAATCTAGAATTACGAAACTATCCTCAGATGATCCTAAACTAATGCACAAACCTAATTCGAGACGTCGTATGCTACAATGCTTGTTAACTTGGCTAAAAGGATGACAATGATGCATTGACAAATAAAGTTTAGATCGACTCCCAAAACCTAAATGTACTAGGTAACCCTCCAAGTCGGTCCCCTCGTCCTTGCCCCGGCTAAGGTCTATCCACGGTCRAACCGTTAATCGGCTCCCTACTAGCCCCAAACGTCTACAACTCTTTTTAACAAACAAAATCTAAAAAGAAAAAAAAGATATGTGCATGTACGTTTATTACGTAATAAACTCAAGGATTTAGATCGTATCCTTGTTTATTCAACATCATCAATTTTTTTTTCTTTTCTTTTCCCCTTTTTTTTTTGGTACCATGAACGTGAGGTACTTAAATAATATATACAATACAACGAGCATTCAACGACTCCGATCATTCGTTTCTACTAGCAACTTACAATGTTTTCGATCGAGCACATGGAGCAATTGACGACTCCAAAATACAACACAAAAATCCTATAGAGAGTATTCGACGACGAGGCTAGTTGAGGCACTAGTTCTATATGAGCTCAAGGATAGCACAAAGTTAAAGCCGAACAAAGTTCCCAACGTGTCAAGTTACCTAAGTACACTAAATTCGATCAAAAATCTAAAGTCCTAAGCAATTCATCAAAACCGCGTTACTTCGCCAAGGTTCCAAGCAAAAATAACACACACGCTACTCAAATTATCGCAAGCAAGCATGCAACAATTTAGAAACCTAAGACGAACCCTAAMCACCCCACACTTAAAACCTAGCAATGTCCTCATTGCATATTAAGCTAAAAAGCGGTAAAAAGTGTAAGGGGAAAGAAACGCCCCTATCTCCGAGCTTGTGTCGACGTGGTTGTGCGTAAGTCCTTTCTGGGAGTCGAGACAAACAACCTACAAGAAATGAACAAACGGGGGTTGCAAAAACAAAATACGAATAATATTTTTTTTAATTTCTTTTTTTTTTTTTTTGATTTTCTCTTTTTTTTTTTTTTTTTTTACAATTTGGGTTGCCTCCCAATAAGCGCTACTTTAACGTCTATAGCTCTATGGTTATACAAAAATGCTATCCGGGATCCAAGAAGAGGTGGCGATCAGGCCACGCCTTGGTGTTCTCGAGTAGACACACCGGGTGATAAAAATCACGAAGGCGGGCATGTCGGGCAAGCCGAAATGTTAAACCAATAAAAGAGAGGGCTTGCTTCGGTGGTCGGAAGAGGGAGTAGTCGACCACCCAAACGTGATCGTCCCAAAATGGGTCGACATACTCCTTCGTCTCCCCGACCGTAATCTCCTCTCTCTCCCCCACTTCCTCTTGATCAAGTATACAAACGGCATCGGGTTGTGGCAAAAGAGGCTCAAGTATCTTCACATCCTCCAAAACCGGCACAACTTCCTCATCCTCGCCAAAAGCAAGTTGGCTCGACATTCCAAGTGCCGTTGGAGACCCCAAAAGTGCCTCCCCCTCATTTTCCGCTACAACATCTTCAAGAAGCACGAGAGGGGTAACGTCGACTTCCGACCCATTGTCCTCACGCTCTATCTCCACCTCAGTGCACACCTCTTTCAAAAGACCGTCAAAAGTTGCATTGCCAACAAGCCAACAACAACGGTGTGATCCACCACATCGAAGATGGGCATCTCGTCAAGACACGGGCTTTTAAACTCGTCCACTTTGTTGGCAATTTGCTCTACTTGAGTCTCCATGCGAGCAACGCATTCATCCAATTCTCGAATCGCCTCCATGAGCTCGGATGAGAGAGGCTCAAAGTCCGGGATTTGGGGCATAGACGAATCTTGAGAAAAAGTGGTGTAAGGATCATCGCTCGAAGTATACGAGTTCGAGGTGGATAGATTGTAAAGATCGTAGCTCAAAGAATATGAATCATGAATTGGTGGAGCATACGAGTCAAAGCTCGAGTAAAAAAAAGGCGGGGAGAGTTGAGCATATGGATCGTCAAAACCTGGATCATAAGAATCACGAGTCGATGCATACGGGTTCATGCTAAGGTTATGGGGATATGAAATCGGTGGAGAATAAAAAGGGCTTGGGCCGGAATAATCGAAAGAGGGGGCCCATTCTTCACCGATCGAAGATTACGGGTCATCGTATGTCGAGGGGACCCGATAGCTTGGGGTAGTGGTGTACGGATTTGGATACTCGGGAGTTTGGATGTAAGGGTTTGGATAATTGCGAGTTTGGATATAAGGGTCTTCGTATGGCAAACTAGCTCGGTAGTTTGCCATTCTTGGTCGGATCAATCAAGCGGCGGAGGCATCCTTTGATCGTCGTGAGTGTGGGCGAGCGGCATCGGGCTTCCCGAATGAGTACCTTGCAAACACAACACTCAATAAAGGATTACGAGCATTGAAAGTAAAACAAAAATTTAAACTAACTACCAACTAAAATAACAAGAGAGATAATTAAAAACACCTTTTGGCTTAATCTATCCCCGGCAACGGAGCCAAAATTTGATCAAGGAATTCTTAGCACTCTAAGAAATCTTCTCCGCAATAGTACGGAGTCGATTGTAGAGCGGTAAACTTTCCCGAGTCGTGTCTCTCGAGGATAGATATAATCGGCGGTCGGTGTTTTTACTTATTCTCTTTCTAATCAAAATTACACTAATCTACTCCTAAGAAAGAAATAGTCATTGATTTGGGTTTGAGTTTAATACTAAAGCTTTAATTTTATAGGAAACTTTAATTAAAAAGGATTTAAATGAAAATAATGAAAATGAGGGTTTAGGGTGTTCGGTTCGTCTCCACGACAAATCAGTTTTCGCCGAGCACTTAATCCACGATTCGGGGTTGTCAATCCCAAATTGACGACCAAGTGTTGGGGTCGTCAATTCCTATTCTCGACAAACTCCGACTAATGGCTCTAACTGAACTTAGACCCTAAACCCGTAATTACTAAACTAGTTGCATCAAATACGGATTAAAGCTTGCTTGAAAGTAATTAGTTGAAGTCTCATTAGTCAAACATAATTAACAACCTTAAATAACTTAACAACTACTAAA
>BMAC01000350.1:771451-800625 GCA_014905375.1 Phtheirospermum japonicum
AATTCAAAATAAATAATCCACTAATAAAAAAATGAAAACAAATCATTTCAATAACAAAAAATCGTTTAATCAGTCGAATGTATAAAAATATAACTATCCATCTAAATCTCCACCATCTGGACTACGGGGAGGCCGACGAACCATGGCCCGAGCAACAGCTTCTTCAATCTGCTGTTGGAGCCTCAACTGGGAACGCTCCTGCTCCTCACGGATCCGCTGAATCTCCAGCGCCTGCTCGTCGCGGATCCGCTGAATCTCCAGCGCCTGCTCGTCGCGGATCCGCTGAAGCTGCTCAAGCTGCTCAATTCAAAATAAATAATCCACTAATAAAAAAATAAAAACAAATCATTTCAATAACAAAAAATCGTTTAATCAGTCGAATGTATAAAAATATAACTATCCATCTAAATCTCCACCATCTGGACTACGGGGAGGCCGACGAACCATGGCCCGAGCAACAGCTTCTTCAATCTGCTGTTGGAGCCTCAACTGGGAACGCTCCTGCTCCTCACGGATCCGCTGAATCTCCAGCGCCTGCTCGTCGCGGATCCGCTGAATCTCCAGCGCCTGCTCGTCGCGGATCCGCTGAAGCTGCTCAAGCTGCTCAAAATACCTTCTAGAAAGTCTATTTTCCAGAATGGATATTAAAAATACCTTCTAAAAAGTAGTAAAAAAAAAGAAATGAAAGGAGGTGCACCAAAATTAAATAAAAGTAGGAGATTGATTATGCTAAGCAGCAACTAATAGTTATTTAACTATACAAATGAAAAACTACAATATACAAAGGTACCCTCGTTCATTTATACCATCCCACCTAATAAATAATATATAATAAACGATTCAAAGATATCATTTAAGTAAAAATCTTGGTTTAACGGTAGTAACACAAAATGTACCCAATTAAATTATGCAAAAAATCAAAATAGCCAAAAGAATAACTCAAAACCATTCAACAAAGAGTTCAAATATCATTAACTCTCTTCAAAAAATAAATTCAAAAATATATGAGTTATAAACTATTTAAGAACTACGAAAAGAGTGTAAATGCTCCTTTTTTTTCTGGCGATATGACTAATTGATAACAATTACAAGCATCCGGAGCTCATACACCACAGTCACTTGTGTAGAAATCGATGCTTGACCTGTGCACAAGTCCCAATAACTCAAATGCATTAACACTCAGTAGCATGAAAAAAAAAAAATCAATACACATCGTGCGACCAAAATCTATATATAAGGTGAAACTTGTACCTTTTATCTGGCTGTTGCGTGTTCAGTTCTTTTTGTCCTCTTTTGGCGCCTTGTCTTCGTCCTTGTTCTGCATGAATTGTACATTTTAATATCAAATAAAGGAAAACAAGAAACAAAATATAGAAAAGCTGTAAATGAACAAGGAAAAGCATTGGCAAAGTTGTAAATGAACAAGAATAGTGTGTATATTTTAATCTACACACTTAAGGAAATCAAGTGACAATAATAAAAAGGTGAAATTTGCAGGGAAAAATTGAGATAATATTTGGGAAAATTCGACACAAAAGTAGCAGGTTTAAGTAATAATGATCTTACAGGACAAAAATAATATACAAGTATAAATTCTTTCTTATTTTTTTTCTCAGATACAATATGGGCGGGGGGTGGGGGAAATATAGCAGATTCAAGCAAGCACAAAGTTAATATGATATATTAGTTAATAAATATAAGTTCTTACCCAGTTGCAGATCATGATCATCGGCAGATGCATCTGACATTTCAATGTTCGCAAAGCAACAGTGGAGGAAGAATCATCCATGAACATATCCAGGGCCTGCTGTAACAATGCGTTCTCATCATCCTATAACAATATATCATCAGTTAATTGCAGTTTCATACATTTTCATGGATAAGAAGCAGAACATGAATAAAGAAGTTTCAGGTTATTTCTTAGAAAGTCACCACCTAATAGAGCAAGGAAAAAATGCTCAGAAGTTTTCATTTATATTGCAGGAAAAGTATTGCAGAATAGAAAAAAATGTAAGGAACAATTTAATAAATATTACTAAAAAATCAAAATATAATACTAATGCCAAGACACCAAACCTCATGCCCAATCACACCAAGAATTGCAGCACGATCTGCATAAGTTGCAGTTTCAGGAGATGTCAAGACTAGTTTGGAATTGAAAATATGTCCAAAACAAAATAAAAATCATAAGTTTCAAGAGGGAAAGAAGTATAATTATATGATATAATAAGATGATGAAAATTTAGATTTCCAACTTACATTAAAACTTTTATTTTCCATTGTTCCACTATCAATCAGAATAAAATAAACACCTTTTAGTAATATAAGAAAAAGATACTTAATCACACACACAAAAAAAAAAAGCACGTCCCAACATCAGTCAGCACCGCAACCCAAACGAGCAGATAACCAGCCACGGCCAATCCTAAAACAGCAACCTTGGTTAAAAATGAGGCTATTAAGTTCTCGATAAATTTGCGTCGAGCGTTCTTTGCGATGCGAGAAGCTGTTACGATCCTCTGAATGCCGTTCGACATTAGGATGACCTCACCGGTTTCAGTTGCTAGTGTCAAACCAGATACGCCCATCGATATCCCGATATCTGTCGTGGCAAGTGCGGGTGCATCGTTGACTCCATCCCCGATCATGGCCGTTGGATTTTCCTTTTGGAGATTTTTAATGACGCTTGCTTTGTCTTCTGGTATAAGCTCGTCATGAATAACATCTAGAGCTCCCCTTAACTAGTGACTATGATTTTATTTTAGAGATATTAATATGGATGATCGACCAAGAAAAACAAACAAACTAGCATCTCCTTAAACAATTGGGCTAGTAGAAACTAAAAGTTCCTTTTCGAATTCTAATACCAACAACAATATAATACACAATTTCATGAATTCAGAAAGGTGAATGATCAGACCAACAAGTAACTCTACTTTCCCACACAATTCAAAGTGCTTCATAATTTTTTCCGAATAAATGCCAGTCTTCAGGCTCAAACTGTTAAAAGCCAAAATTGCATTGAATTTTATACCCCAACAGAAAAGTCCACACATAGTACTGAATTTTGGTATTATCACGAATATGAGAATGAATTCAAAGTATAGGCATCAAGGTTTGTCTTTTCCCTTTTTCTTTTTTACATAGTTCATTTCAAGGTTCTGGAAACACATATACTAGTTTATCAAAAATAGTAGCAGATTAAAATGTTAACGGAACCACATGAGAATCTCAATGACTCAAACTTTTGGGCACCCCATTTTTAATAATTAATTTAAAAGCACGTCAGTTTGCTCGCAAGAGTATGAGGTAACTGTAGGGTGATGAGTTTGACTCGAGTCGAATCTCTCGAGAAAACAACTGTTCGATCTTTCGGATGTTTTTCTCAATTTACAAAGTAAAATACATGTACAATGGGGGTTTTGAAGAGATTGAATTGATCATTATGAACTAAAGTAATAATTAAACTAAAGCTAATTAAACTAATTATTCCAACTAAATTATCAACTACGAGCTATAATTAAACTATCAATAATACGCAACCATAAATTAAACCTAATAAACGAATCGAAAAGCATGAGCATAAGAAATTACCATTAAGCAACGAATCATAAGAATCTAAGATTAACGAATAACTAAGCATTAATCGATCGCATAAATAAACTAATTAACCAATATCCAATATCCAAGCATAAACCGATTAAACTAATTAAACTAGAATTAACTAAGAGATTAACTAACAATTAAACTAACAATTAAACTAGAAATTAACTACTAAATTAACTAAGAGTTTAGAAAACTTATTGGAACTAATGAAAGCAGTAGAAAGCTCCAGCTATTCCGGAGTTGCACGTCGATCTTGGGCGAAGATTGAATCCCGAACGCGAATTCGATGTTTTGGACGCGTTGTTCTTCGATCCTTGATCTTCGTCTTCAAATCTCGTTATGAGATGTGAAATTATGTTTATTATCAGCTAAAATACCCTAGGGGGTCGTGTGTTCTCCCAAAATCCGAAATAATAAGGTTTATATAGATATTGCAAGTCTTGGCGCAAAAGAAACCCTAAAATCCGAATTCTGGGCCGTCGCGTCGACTGACGCGTGCTGGTGCTCGGCGTTGGTGCTGCCTGGGCGTGCGCGTCGGCTGGGCGGGTGCGTCGACTGGGTGCGTCGACATCGACGCTTCAGCAAGTTGCATCGACGTTGCGTCGACATCGACGCTTCAGTAAGTTGGGTCGACAATGCGTCGACGCTGCGTCGACTGACGTGGATCATGGCTCGCGTCGACGGTCGCGTCAGTCGATGCGACTGCGCGTTTGCCTCCGTCTCTCTCTATCTTTTGCTACTCGTTTCGCCGGAAAGCTCGTTCTCCTATTTTTGAACATCGAACTTTGTCTATTACGCGTTGAATTCTTCCGGTTACTTAGCTGTAAGGTGAAAACAACGAAATATCACCTATTTGCATCAATTATGATTAAAATACGGTAAAATAAGTCAGAACTATAAAAATACGGAATTATGCTTAAATCGTCCAACTTATACCAAAAACAAATAGAAAAACGTACTAAAATACTAATAAAAATAAGGACAAATCTACTCTAATCAACTACCCCACGCTTATTGGTTTGTTCGTCCTCGAACAAACGATCAGTTCAAAGTATAACTAGAATGAAAATCAGTTCAAGCAAAGAGTCGTGCGTTGCTACATAGATAATTTTGAAAATATAGGTACAAGTCACGCAACGTCAAACACTTGACCATTATTATATTGTCGCTTCAAAATAAAATCATGCTTCCTCATGAAGGATAATATATATAAGTACGCTCAAAAGCACTCAAGTATTTTCTGCATGGGATGTGTATACACTCAAATCAAACAATTACATGCACAATAAATAAGCACCGAAAATCAATCTCTTTTAAATCGCAAATTAAGTGTGCTATCAAAACTAAGAATCAGAAAAGGTCTTCGCGGGTTGTAATGTAAGGCTCTTTGGACGGGTATGGTATATATAAGTCGTGTGGCTAAATAACTCACCCAACCTAATCTAATCAAGAAGCGAATTGCTTCACCTCGTACAAAAATAAAAACCTCACTAAACACTCATAACGTAGCCTTTTAAATATAGGCTATTCCTCAACTCAAAACTCGTAAACCGACTGAATGCTCAAACCACTTAAGTATAATTGAAGCTTAAAGCATGCTTCTTACACAGCTCTTTCCTTCTAATCATTAGGCTTCATAAAATAAATAATAAAATTCAAGCCTTTATAAGCGCGTAGGCAATTACTAACACAAGACCCACCATCTTTCTTATCATTTTTTTTTCTTCCCCCATTTATTCTTTTTATGGGGTTTCTCTCTCTTTTTTTTAGATGGTTGTCCTTACTCACAAAAATAATTAATTCCTAATAACAATTCCAAGACTCAAATAACCAATAAAATACGGACTCCTACCCCACGCTTTATTGGGTTGTAGGGGTCGTCTCAACAACACTCATGCCTAAAGGCGTGGATTATTTGGCTATGATTGGCTCATTCGGAATGTATAGTGGCTAAAAATATATGGATATGTCCGGAATAGGGTTTTATATGTGCCTTAAATTCATGTTCAAAGTCGACTACACACAGCGGTTTCAAAGAGATATCAAGACTGAAACTTATTCACGTACATGCAGTGATGATAAACATTTAGGCTACTTGCTGGCTTTTTTGCATGAAAATTTTTGAATTGACGCTGCTTTTAAGGTTTTACGAAATCAATTGCGTCCAAGTACCTTTTTACAACATATAAATAATTTTGAAAAATTTATGCACTTATGCACGCTCAAAGAACTAGAACAAATAATCATACATAGTCAACTTCAACAGGCATGCCATACAAACACAAATAAGCATAGAAATAGCTATCAATCACATCAAAAATATGCATTTCAAAACAAAAGACATTAAATTGCACTAACTATACTCAACCACCCCCCTCCCTAAAAACTTGGCAATCTCCTAATTATCATAAATATTAAAGAAAATGGGAGATAAGAAAACATCCCTTAAAATTCGATGGTCGAGTCTCTCTAAAAACGCATGTGCAATTATCCTCGTCTTAGATCGCGTGACTAGATTGTCCCGAACAAACCTATAAAGAAAAACAAACAAACAAAACTTGATTGTGATCAATTGCGACGCGCAAGTGCCCGGTGGCACATCTTTTTGGATTTGAAACGGCCGAATTGCGGCCAACATCGTAAATGGCTGGGTTGCAACTCATCCAAAGGTTGTCGGGCTGCGGCTAACTTGGGTCGGATTGCGACCTCGATCGACGAAATCATCATAATCCATGATTGTTGCGGTAGGTGGTAGGTTCAGTGGTTGATCGTCAACGTTAACGCCTCGAGTGGAACTAGCGGTAAGGCCTTGCGGTAGCGAGCTTCCTCTATATAACCGTTGTCCAAAATAAGCGATTTATCATATTTTCTGCACATCAACACACACATAAACGTACCACGGCAATTGACACAATATAAAAGGACAGAAATAAAATAAAAGAAAATAAAGAAAATAAAAAAAAACTAACCAACGCTTTGGTTGCCTCCGAAGAAGCGCAACATTTAACGTCATATGATCGACGCAATTGTGCGATCAATTTCTAGCTCTTGGTGGGTCCATGAACTCCTTCTTGCTCCTATCTCGACTCTTCATATATTTCTCGTAATAAGGCCTAAGTCGATGCTTGTGGATATGGAATCCCATGTTTGCACTCTCATCGTATAGAGTGGCGACTCCATACCCATCCATCTCCTTTATTAAAAACGGTCCACTCCATGCGACTTCAAACTTGGTTGGATCAAACTTACGATCAGAATTATATAACACTAATTGACCAACCTTGAACTTCTCGTTAAAAACTTCATTCGACTTCTTCTTCTTCGTTGTCAATCCTTGCTATTAGCCTCGCCCTTTTTCTTCGTACGTTTAAAATTCTTGTAGGGTCGAGGGAAACACTTCTTGAACGATTATGCGGTGGCTTCATCTCTTCTCTTGGCTCAAACCTCGAACGATCTCGTTGTGGTCTCAACTCCACTTTTGGCTCGTTCTTAGGCATGTTAAACTTCATGGGCAATCCATCATCAAATGCCTCTACATTATCAAACTCTTCAATCGTGTCCGATGCTCAAGAGCTCATTCACGCAAGAATCTACTAAATCAATAGTAGAACAATCGTTCTTAACAAACGATGCAGGACTCTTGTGAAAATCTTGAAGTGAAAACGTCACCGTTTCGCCCAATACGGACATAGTCACCCTCCCATCGTTTACATCGATCACCGTGCGCATTGTAGACATGAATCGACGTCCTAACAAAATGGCGCCAAATTTTTGACTCAAACTTTTGTGCACCCCATTTTTAATAATTAATTTAAAAGCACGTCAGTTTGCTCGCAAGAGTACGAGGTAACTTTAGGGTGATGAGTTTAACTCGAGTCGAGTCTCTCGAGGAAATAACTGTTCGGTCTTTCGGATGTTTTTCTCAACTTACGAAGTAAAATACATGTACAATTGGGGTTTTAAAGAGATTGAATTGATCATTATGAACTAAAGCAATAATTAAACTAAAGCTAATTAAACTAATTATTACAACTAAATTATCAACTACGAGCTATAATTAAACTATCAATAATACGCAACCATAAATTAAACCTAATTAACGAATCGAAAAGCATGAGCATAAGAAATTATCATTAAGCAACGAATCATAAGAATCTAAGATTAACGAATAACTAAGCATAAATCGATCGCATAAATAAACTAATTAACCAATATCTAATATCCAAGCATAAAACGATTAAACTAATTAAACTAGAATTAACTAAGAGATTAACTAAGAATTAAACTAATAATTAAACTAGAAATTAACTACTAAATTAATTAAGAGTTTAGAAAACTTATTGGAACTAATGAAAGTAGTAGAAAGCTCCAGCTATTCTGGAGTTGCACGTCGATCTTGGGCGAAGATTGAATCCCGAACGCGAATTCGATGTTTTGGACCCGTTGTTCTTCGATCCTTGATATCCGTCTTCAAATCTCGTTATGAGATGTGGAATTATGTTTATTATCAGCTAAAATACCCTAGGGTGTCGTGTGTTCTCGGTTCTCGCTTTGTACCTCACCAACATCCATAATGACAAAATCGACCGGCACTACTAGCTTGTCTACTTGTAATAAGACATCCTCCACAATCCCCAAGGGTAGCCTTATCGTCCCATCCGCCAATTGTAATTTCATCGTGGTCGGTTTTAGCGGTCCTAGGTCAAACTCCTTGTAAACTGAGTAGGGCATCAAATTTATGCTAGCGCCAAGATAGAGCATCCCTCTTGCCGTTTGTCCATTCTCTTTAGGTGGCAATGGTTGCTTAAACATATCACTCATCTCTCTTATCAAAGCCACATGTTGATTTGTAGCCAAACGCCTTTCCTTTGATGCTAGATCCTTGAAAAACTTCACAAATACTGGCATTGTCTTTATCACCTCTATCAGGGGGAGGTTAATATTGACATTTTTCAATAAATTATATATCTCCATGAATATCTTATTCTCCTTAGCCGGACATAGGCGACTTGGGAAGGGAACATGATCATAAACAGTTAACTTCTTGGGCGGCGAATTCAAGGAATCGATGGGGTCTTCAGTTGCTGTCGATTTCTTGTTCTTCACTGCTCCCGGAGGTTGGGTCTCGGTCTCTTCCTTGTCTCCCTCCTTTCCTAGCTCGATGCCGTTATCCACTACTTTTCCACTTCTCAGCACATTAATAGCCGAGGCTTGTTCCGTTTGGCTTGGAAGAGTATTTTTCTCCTTCTTCAATGATGCCATGTCAGTTGCTAATTGTCCCACCATTAACTCCAATCTTCTTAGTCCTGACAAATTTTCAAGAGTGCTTTTGGCCATTTCAGTCATCATCATTCTCAATTCTTTCATATCGTCTCGAACTCCCTTCATTTCCTCCTGAACATGTGTGAGGCCGTCTCGGTTCCGAATAGTTTCGGCAACTTAGTTTTGTTGCCAGACTAAAAGTTGATCAGTAGACTGAACTGTAGTAGGTGTTTGCATGTGTGGTGGTCTCTGCCCCGAATGTTGTTTATTCGAATAGTGTTGGATGGCATTGACGTCCCCTCGTTGTTCGTTGTTGAATGGGCACATATCGGCTAAATGTTCGGGGGATCCGCATTGGTGACACATCACATTAGTCTTCTTCAAAGAGGCCTTGCTTGCCCGCTCGGCCTTCCAAGCTGCCAATTTCTCCTCAAATATCTCTTCGCACTTTGCTTTGACTAATTTGCCATCATCTAAGTCAGGATCAGGGATTGAAATCTCATTAACTTTCAATTTACGAGGCCTAGAGTTGATTTCTCTAGATTTTTCACTCAGTTTCTCCAATACTCGTTTTGCCTCACGGGCCGTTAAATCACCAAAATCTCCTCCTGCTGCTATTTCGACTTGGCTCTTCCCCATGGGCGACAAACCATCAAAGAAAAACTGATTAATTATCTCGGGGGAATAGCTATGATGGGGGTATGCTTATAAAAGTGATTTGTAATGCTCCCATGTTTCATGAAATAATTCTCCCTCCACTTGTTCGAAGTTAGCAATCTGCCTCTGAATTTGCCCCGTTGTTTGTGTCGAATAGTATTGATTTAGGAACTTCTCTCTTATCATCTCCCAATCAGTTAATGACCTTGGTTCTGAGGACAGTAACCATGTCTTCGCCTTGTCTTTCATGCTATAAGGGAAACAAATCATTTGCATCTCCTCCCGGTTTAGGCCATGACCTACAAATCTGCCTACTTCATTAATAAAGTAATTCAAAAACGCTAAAGGGTCTTCGTGGGAATTTTCGTAAAAAGTTGGAAGTAAATTAATTTGATGCGGTTTAATCTCTACTTCTCTTGCAGTCGGGCTAAGAACAATTGCAGAACCATAAAGCACAACCTTCGGGCGTGCCAAATCTCGTTGTCGAGGCGCTCGATCTCCCCGTGGTTCCCTAACACGGTCATTAGCTCTCTCATAGTGGTCATCATGCGCGTAATGGTGCTCGCGCTCGTATCTGTTTCCGAAATTATTTTGCTCGTAACCATGATCTTGATTCTCCAACCAATCATTCACATGCCCTTGATTGTTAGCATACGCGTTATTCTGCAGAAAATCTTCGTTCCTAATTGCCACGTTCTTGATGATGTGTTGGCGAATAGCATTGTTGTTCATCTCTTCGTTGTGCCTCACATTCGCCATGTTGGGTTGGTGACCGATTACGTTTTGCTGCTGGTCGACTCCTTCGTTTCTCCCCACATCTTGTATCGCAATAATGGGGCGTGGTGGTGATCTCGGTGGTGAATCGCCGTTTCGAATCGGATTTGCTTCTAACATAATGTCGGAAGCTTGATCGCAAGCGAAATCAGTTGYTGTTGAGGAATCRTCCTYRGGAATAAAAACGGGTCTTGGTCTCGGTGGATTTGAACGGTGGATGTTGTCAATGAATGGTACAAGGTCGCGTTGAAGTGATCGCCTTCCTTGCATAAACTCAACAATACATCAACGTACCAAATGGCAAGACCAAGTGAAAAAATAAAAATAAACTAATAAATCAAAAAGAAAAAAAAAAGAAAAACATCTTTAATTCCTACTCGTTGCTTCCCCGGCAACGGCGCCAAATTTTGGACTCAAACTTTTGTGCACCCCGTTTTAATAATTAATTTAAAAGCACGTCAGTTTGTTCGCAAGAGTACGAGGTAACTGTAGGGTGATGAGTTTGACTCAAGTCGAATCTCTCGAGGAAACAACTGTTCGGTCTTTCGGATGTTTTTCTCAACTTACGAAGTAAAATACATGTACAATTGGGGTTTTGAAGAGATTGAATTGATCATTATGAACTAAAGAAATAATTAAACTAAAGYTAATTAAACTAATTATTACAACTAAATTATCAACTACGAGCTATAATTAAACTATCAATAATACGCAACCATAAATTAAACCTAATTAACGAATCGAAAAGCATGAGCATAAGAAGTTACCATTAAGCAACGAATCATAAGAATCTAAGATTAACGAATAACTAAGCATAAATCGATCGCATAAGTAAAATAATTAACCAATATCCAAGCATAAAACGATTAAACTAATTAAACTAGAATTAACTAAGATATTAACTAAGAATTAAACTAACAATTAAACTAGAAATTAACTACTAAATTAACTAAGAGTTTAGAAAACTTATTGGAACTAATGGAAGCAGTAGAAAGCTCCAGCTATTCCGGAGTTGCACGTCGATCTTGGGCGAAGATTGAATCCCGAACGTGAATTCGATATTTTGGACGCGTTTTTCTTCAATCCTTGATCTCCGTCTTCAAATCTCATTATGAGATGTGGAATTATGTTTATTATCAGCTAAAATACCCTAGGGGGTCGTGTGTTCTCCCAAAATCCGAAGTAATGAGGATTTATATAGATATTGCAAGTCTTGGCGCACAAGTAACCCTAAAATCCGAATTCTGGGCCGTCGCGTCGACGGTGCATCGACTGACGCGTGCTGGTGCTCGGCGTCGATGCTGCCTGGGCGTGCGCGTCGGCTGGGAGGGTGCGTCGACTTGGTGCGTCGACATCGACGCTTCAGCAAGTTACGTCGACATCGACACTTCAGTAAGTTGCGTCGATAGTGCGTCGATGCTGCGTCGATTGACGCGGATCATGGCTCACGTTGAAGGTCACGTTAGTCGACGCGACTGCGCGTCTGCCTCCATCTCTCTCTATCTTTTGCTACTCGTTTTGCGGGAAAGCTCGTTCTCCTATTCTTGAACATCGAACTTTGTCTGTTACGCGTTGAACTCTTCCAGTTACTTAGCTGTAAGGTGAAAACAACGAAATATCACCTATTTGCATCAATTACGATTAAAATACGGTAAAATAAGTCAGAACTATAAAAATACGGAATTATGCTTAAATCGTCCAACTTATACCAAAAACAAATAGAGAAATAAACTAAAATACTAATAAAAATAAGGACAAATCTACTCTAATCACTCAAGAATTTCAAAATGTCGATAAATGGGGAAAAAAGTGGGGAAACTAAGAAGGCGTACCACAGGGAGGTAGAAAGAGGGAGAGAGGCGTTGGACGAGAAAAGTGTTGGTGCCCACACTTAGAGACATGAACGAGCTTTGAAGAGAGGCCGAATCAACCTCATTCGACTTCGATTTTATCTCGAATCTCTGAGAAACCGCTCTGGATTTGGTGAAGAAGCCCCGTGATTCTTCAAATGAATTAATCTATGGAAATCAACCAATTATCCTTTACCCTTGCTCGAGGACGAATCGTGCCGGCGAAGATGAGGCAGCGGCGGATCGCCGCCGTTCGGCGAGCATCGGGGAGGTTTATTAGGGTTAGGAAAAATGAAGAAGAGGGAAAGAAGAAGGAAGGGTGTCAATACATTTGTTTTGAATGGACGGTGTAGATCAGTAGATCAACGAGCACCAGTATCCATGACGTGGCTTTGGATTTTGTGATCTCTTTTTATTTTCATATTTTTATTTTATATATACATTCTACGGCAGTTCACAAACAGCTGCCGTAAAAATTCCAACATTCTACGGTTGTTAAAATCAGCTGGCCTCCAGTTTTTACGTCGATTCTCAAATAACCGCCGTAGAATGTTTGAGTTTTTACGGCGGTTTTTTAAAACCGCCGTAGAATGTAGGATTCTACGACGGTTTCCAGAAAATTGCCGTTAACAGATTGATTTAACATCGATTTTTGGATAACTGCCGTTAAAACATACATTTAACGGCGGTTTTCTTGAAAACCGCCATAAAAATAAATTTAAAGGCGGTTTTCCAAAACCGCCGTTAATAAGGCGCCTTAGAATCCTATTTCTGCAGTAGTAAATATGTTGGCCTCTCAAAGCAAACAAGTCAGCCTCACCAGTAAGTATGTCATCCGGAGTAAGGGTCAATCCTTGATTTTTAAGGACGCTAAAGATTAGGGACGAAAAACACAGAGAGGACGCAGACTTGGAGGTGGCAAACTTAGTAATCTTGTCGAACACATGCTGCCCAAAGCTAAACTTGATCCCTCTCCCAAGCTTGTATAAAAACTGGGCCTGAGGCCGTGTAACACATGTAGTGTTATTGGAGGGAACCCAGTTACAAATGGCCACCTTGTGTAAAAATAAAGTAAAGAGAAGAAAGTCGGGTGTTCGGCAACTGTTCAAACCATGCATTCACCATACCCCCATACAAGAACGAGATCACCTCATTCATGTCATCCACAGTAGAATCTTCAGTCCCAAACAACTCATCGATCAAATCAGGGGTAAAACTAAAAACCTTTCAACGCACAAACATTTTCCCATAATTCGCAGACTTAAGATCAATAAATGAAGGCAACAAATTGGCATAAAACTCCACCACTATATCACAGACAAAAGGCATGGCAGTGGAGACTGTGTAGTACATATCTTTATGCTGAAGGAAGGCAATCAAATTTTGCTTCTCAAACACCTCAACAGGAACTCGGCGCTCAGCAAGCATATGTCGGGTTTGGTACTCAGAAAATAGCTCCTCGGCCTCAGCAACCAGAAACTTTTCAGAAAATAGCACCATATTTTCAAGCTCAATGGCCCGAGAGGGAGCGCCAGTGGAGGAATGGGAGTGAGAGGAGGTGTCAGATGGAGTCGATTCGGGAATAGGAGAAGCAACATCAGCAGAAGCAGAGCTGGAGGACCAAACAGACTAGGTGTGAGGTGATGTTGGTAGGGGGAACCAACCCGAGAACCAACATTGCCCTTCTGCGCTGCCTTGGTTTTCTTCTTCTCTTCTTTGTAAGCAGACAAGATATCACGAAGAGGCACATCAAAGGAGGAATCAGGGGTGTACTCAAATAAGTCACGATCAAGCTTGGGCTATGTCTCATGGATAGGAGACGGAGGAGGATCATCAGCACCGGTCTTGATGAACTCGTCACTTCCCCAGAGAAAAAAGTCCAAAATAGTATAAGGAGGAGACCAAAACTCTGTCTAAGTTGAACCTGGGGAAACCTTGATGGATTTGATGGACGTCGTAGGATTTTTCTTGTAGGCCAACTTCGTAGTCTGCTTCCGGCGAGGAGACTTCTTTGTCAGACTCAGAGCTAAAGTATAAGGAGGCACCGGCGCCACAACCGGAGAGGCAGGAACATAGTCATCATCATTAGGGTCCGACATCACGGTAACATCCTCAACACGATTCATGTGCGAAATCGGCACATGGCGTCTTAGGCCTGATTGGCTCTTCGGAACGGACAGTGGCACCACGCCGAGAGAAATATTATGCAACCTGCAGGATTGCTTTAGGGTAGGGTTCCCAGCCGGTCCAAATGTGTTGGCAAAAATTGACAAATCAGGTGGATTGTCAATGTCTATCTCATTCCTGGGATGCCCTGCTAACACCTTTGCTTCAGGAACGGTGTCAAGTGGCGCAGGAGCCGGCAAAACATCTTGGGATTTGTGCGGCGGCGAGGATATCGGTGATGTTGTAATCAGTGGTGGGTTGGAAGAAGAACCACCACCTACTTCGGCGTGAATGTCCATGACACCAATTTTTGGATAAGGTGCAGGAACCTATTCGCCGGAGCGGCGCACGCCTATCGGTAACTCAGGAACATGTGAAGAAGAAGACGGGTTCGACATCCTGAGAATTTCAACAAAACATAAAAACAACAGCAAAATCGAAACAGACGAAGAAGATAGTGAGAGTTGGAGAGTTTAATTTCAGAGGGTTTATGAAGAAGTGGGAAAACGGTAAGAAAATATAGTATTTAAGTTTTCCAAAAAGTGACCTTTGCCAAGGAGAGAGAAAAGTGAAAAATAAAAGGAAATAACCATAATTTACCTTCCAGCGGATTTGAGTCCCAAAACTGATTTTCTTTCCTTCCTAAAACAAACACCACTCCCTCTTAATGTAGGATACACGATCCCTAACCACTTAACCATTATCTCATTATTTTTTCAAGAAAATGGTACGACTCTACTACAAAATCAACCGAAATATAAAGTTGAATTAATTGAACCATCACTACAGTAGACTTCATCTTGTGCAAGATGAATTGTCACTCTCCAAATTAAACTCGTTATTATCTGTCCAATCGTCCGATTACAACTCCACAGAAATACTTAGTTAGCTAGATTCAAAACACAATTAAGAGACTTCAAGAAAGAAAAAAACACAAGCAACATTACGCACAACAAGAAGGAATCTTCTCAAAGGATGAAAATCCTAGTTGATGCCTAAAGAGATGACCTAAAAAAGGTAAAAAGATATTCACATTATGGTTTAAGTAACTTGATCCGTGTTGCTTTTGATGACTGATGACATTATAACCAACATTGCTTCAGGTGAAGTCAGTGGAAACATACCCCTTAACCAAAGTTTATGATTACGTCAAAATCACTAAACGAGGTGAAATTTAAAGATTGGATCAATTTGTATCCAGATTTTCTTCATCCTTTCAGGGATTTGAGAGAAATAACTTATCTTGAGCAATTGCTGTTAACACCTCTTGTTTTTGGACCTGGGAGAAAACCAGTTTCTGTGGGCAAGTTCCACAATCACCTAATTGAAGAGGTTAGTCTTTTTGTCATCACTTTTATTACAACACAAGACCTTATTGCACTTTCAACCAGACTCAATGCATTTAGATTATGTATGATAAGAAAATAAAAATGCATGCAAAATTATACAGATGTTGTGACTGATGTTAGTTTAGGGTGTCACAACATCGAAACCAATATTGGCTTAGACAATGTACATACCGAGATCTCTTCTCAAACGAGAGAAGGTCTCTAAGTCTAATGCCTTTGTGAAAATGTCAGCAAGCTGATTGTCTGTTCCTATATGCTCAAGGCTAACTATCTTCCTCTCAACCAAGTCTCGAATAAAGTGGTACCTTATGTCAATGTGTTTGCTTCGAGAATGCTGGACTGGATTTTTTGAGATGTCAATAGTCACAAAGCACATTCAAAATTCTACTGTGTAAAATGTAGTCCTCTATCATTTGGTTCATCCACAATAATTGTGTACACGCACTTCCAGCTGCAATATACTCGGCTTCAGCTGTAGAAAGAGAAATAAAATTCTGTTTTTTTCTATACATAGAGATTAGATTATTACCCAAGAAAAAACAGCCCCCTGTAGTAATATTTCTATCCACTACATCCCCAGCTCAGTTCGAATCAGTATAATCCAAAAGTTCAGTACCAGTGTCTTTAGTATACCACACACCTAATTCTGTTGTACTAGAAATGTATCTTATGATTCTTTTAACGACTTTTAAGTGTGACTCTTTTGGATTAGATTGATATATAACACATATACACACACTATACATGATATCTGGCCTACTTGATGTCAAATACAACAGACTTCCTATCATGATTCTGTACATGGTGTTATCAACACCTTTACCAATATCGTCTCTCGACAGTTTCACAGTTTTGCCAAAAGGAGTTTTCTTATGCATTTCACCTTCTAACCCAAGATTTTTAACTAATTTCTTAGCATATTTGGTCTGAGAAAGGAAAATACCATCATCAAGCTATTTGATTTGTAAACCGAGAAAGTACGAGAGATTAACTTCCATGCTCATCTCAAATGTGTCGGATATTCGAGTGATAAACTCCTTTACCATCTACTTGTTAGTGGATCCAAAAATAATATCATCTACATAAATCTGGACAATCAAGATGTTCTTATTGGATATAAGGAGAAACAGAGTTTTGTCAACTTCCTCTCGACTAATGTTCAAAAAGAGAAAGTGTTGAGTCAACCTTTCATACCAAGTAGGAGATTTTTTTAACCATATAAAGACTTTTTCAGTTTTAAAACAAAGTTTGGTTTTTGGGGATCTACAAATCCTTTAGGTTGCTCAACATACACTTCTTCACTTAAATCCATTCAAAAAAGCACTCTTTTGGTCCATTTGATGCAATGATATCTTCATATGACAAGCAACAGCAAGTAAAAGTCTTACCAACTCAATGCGAGCAACAGGGGCATATGTCTCATCAAAGTCGATTCCTTCAATTTGCGTATACCCTTGCATAACCAGTCGAGCTTTGTTCCTCATAATGTTGTCTTCCTCATCTATTTTGTTCTTGAAGATCCACTTTGTTCCAGTCACGTGAGAGTTTTCTAGACGAGGAACTAAATCCCATACATCATTTTTAGCAAACTTGTCCAACTCCTCTTGCATTGCCTTTATCCAGAATTCATCCTTGGGAGAATCCTCCACACGCTTAGGCTCTGTTTTAGAAAGGTACAGAGACTCTCGAATTTTAGAACAGTTAGTAGACAAACAGACATACCTAACCATTTCTTTGAAATTTACTGGCGCTTTCTTGTACTCCTTTCATCTAAGTCTACGATGATTTGGCCTGTTTGCGGTTCCTCTGAATTCTGGATGGAATATCCCTCTGAGGTAGATCAATGGGGCAACTGGATCTTCCACTTCTTGTTCTGAATCTGATTCTGCGGCAGCTTGAGTTGATGTTGGGTTTGATGCTGTATTCCCAAAACCAACATGGATACCGACATCACTAGGCTCTCTGGTTCAGCACCTGCATTTGTGTTTTCAATACCTGAATATCATCTACAGGTACCGTGGCATTATCTTGAGGATTTTAATAATAGATCAGATCATTATCCTCGGTGGGTTTAACTCAACTCGTCAAATCGTCGAACTTGACATTAACTGACTCAAACATACTACGTGTTCTAAGATTAAACAACCTATATGCATGACTATTTTGGGAATATCCCATGAAAACGCATTTTTCACTTTTTGAGTCAAGTTTAGCAAGATGGTTGCTATCATTGAGCACATAGCAAATACATCCAAACACATAAAAATAGCTCAAGTTCGGTTTTTTACCCAACAGTAATTTATAGGGTGCGACACATGACTCTGGTCTAAAGTATAGCCTATTTATTAATGACATGCAGTATTCATAGCCTCAGCCCAAAAATGTTTTGCAATGCCATTAGAAATGAGCATGGTTCTAATCATCTCAGCAAGAGATCTATTTTTACGTTCAGCTATGCCATTTTGTTGGGGAGTGATTGGTGAAGAAAACTCGTGACTTATGCCTTCTGTAGAACAGTATTTTGAAAAGGATGCATTCTCAAACTCTTTTCCATGATCAGTTCTAATCCTACCAATATTCACACCAAATCTCACACACAACCTCTTTGCAAGTTTTTTAAATGCTTCAAAAGTCTCAGATTTTTCTTTTAAAAACTTTACCCAAGTATAACGAGAAGACTCATCTACAATGACTAAAACATACCTTTTACCACCAAGGCTCTCGACTTCAAGTGGTCCCATAAGATCCATACGAAGGAGTTTGAAGCAAGATGATGTAGTGAGACTCTGCACTATTGGATGTGGCACCCTAACCTACTTTCCTTTCTGGCATGCCTCGCAAAAAGGGATGATCTTGGTGTTGAGTTTAGGAAGTCCATTCACAGCTTCTTATTTGGCTAACATGTCCATCGTCTTGTAGTTGACATGCCCAAATCTTTGATGCCACACCTCAGCATCACTTAATTGACACAATTTGCAAAGAGCATCGCTATTGATTTGATAGCAATTATCTGAAGTCCTCCGACCAGTGAGGATGCATGCTCCATTCTCCTCATAGACTTCACATTTCTCACGATTGAATTTGACACTAAAACCACTGTCGCAGAGTTGACTTATGTTTATCAAGTTTGCAGTAAGTCCTTGTACCAGCAATACGTTTTCCAGCTTTACAATGCCTGGAACATCAAGAGTCCCTTGCCCAATGATTTGGTCATTTTCACCTCCACCATATTTTACTTTTCCACCTCAAAATATGACAATATCAGAAAGTAGCTCTTCTGATCCGGTCATGTGCTTGGAACATCCACTATCGAAGTACCAAGCTCAAGGAACATGGGATTTTAGGGAGGTACATATCATATTACACTTGATATTATTTTTCTTAACCCAAACCTGTTTGAACCTGGTATTGTTGTTTATGTTGGTAACATGGGATTCAACAACCACCCTTGTTCTCTGAAAATGTCTTCTCTCGCCAATGATCTTCCAGTAGAAAGGTCGAATGTGACCTGGTTCACCACAATGATGGCACACGAACTGTCCCTTCTCTTCTTGTGACGTTTGGTCGATTTCTGTTCTTCGTTTGATACTTGTGTTGGCTGATTCAGTTTGTAGCCAATTCCATGCTTTGAACTTTTTGGGAAACTCTTCTCCAAGATTTCGTTGAGCTTTTCCTTGCCTTTGTTGATATTATTGATGGTTCCTTGAACCTTCTTCAGCTCAGTTTTCACTTTTTCTAGCTCAGCATCATTTTTGGTGAGCGACGACTCTAATGGGACAATTATATCAAGTTGGTCATTCTTTTCCTTGGTTAGCTTGTCCACCTCTTTCATGAGATCCTTGACCTTGAGTACCTATTTTCCCCAACTAACAAATAGTTGCTTATGCTCAATACTCAACTGCTCGTACTCTTCAAGATAATCAGTAGCCTCTGCATTCAAGCACACGATGTGTGTTTCGATGTTACCAACATGGATGTCGTCATCCCACACAACATTAGTAAATAGGTATAGAACTGTTTCAGGTTAGTCAGAATCGTTGTCATCCTCAGTGAAGTCTGTAGCAACCATGCTCTTTTTCCTGAGAGTGTTAGCACACTCATTCTTGTAGAGTCCCCAACCCTTACATTTATAACATTGAACTTTACTGAGTGGTTTCGGGGAGCTTGATGCATTGGATACCGAAGGCGAGGACTGTGATCTGGCAAGAGTGCGCCCAGTAAACTTTGGTGTAGGCACCTGCGGCTTGGTCTTTGTGCTTGATCCTCCAATGTTGTTCTTCTTCTTTAGGAAGTTATTAAAGCATTGGGTCACATATGATAATTCATCTTTCTCGAGTGTGGTGGATTCTATCTTTTTCAGAATACCTTTCAAATCAAGCTGCTCATCATCTTCATCGTTGTCGAAGCTAGCATCAGAGGAGAGAGAAACATTCTTCTCTTTAGAGTTGGAACTAAGGTGTTCCATCTCATATGTCTTGAGAGAGCCAACTAAGGCATTTTACTCTATGTCATCAACCTCTTTGGATTCTTCTATGGCAACCACCTTCATACTGAATTTCTTTGAGATGGATCTCAGTAGTTTTCCCACAAGACGTGTGTTTGTTATTGCTTCACCATGATCTCTACACTCATTTGCAATATCTGAGAGTCTCATGGCATAGTCCATGATGGACTCTTTTTCATCCATCCTCATTGCCTCGAAGATAGATGTCATCATTCTCAGTCTAGATCTCTTCATGCTTTCCCCTCACATACCCTTTGGAGTGCGTCCCATGCATCCTTCGCTGAATCAAAATTCTTGATGACTCTGTAGTAGCTTGCGTCTACATACCCACAAAGGGTGTTGATGCATTTGGAATTCCAGTTTGCAGCAGCTACTTCCTCAAGAGTCCAATCTATCCCTTTCTTGTCGATGGTATCACCTTCACCATCATTGACACGTGGCTTTTTTCCATCCAATCTGAATGGTTCTCCATGCACGTTCGTCGATGTTCTTTATATGCCATCACATCCTCTATTTCCAGAGAGAGTAGTTCTCCCCCATTGAGGATCGGAGGCCTTGGGTATCCTTAAGCATCCATAATACCTAAACAAATAAGGATCAATACTTAAAGGTTAAGTAACCCGCTCTAGATGTCAATTGTATAATTAGAAGGTATATGGTTTTCAAAATAAGTATCAATATATGATGTTGTTTACAATGTTAATCAACACTCAAACCAACATCAACCAGACTTTAACCAAAAATATGCAGCGAAAATTTAAACTCAAGAACACAGAAATTTAAATTCAGTTCACAAGTAAAAGTACTTGTGAACTTTGGTGTACAAACCCAAAAACTATATTACTTTCTTTTTTCACGATTAATACAAAAAGATAAGAAGTAATATATGAAAACTAAAGTATCAAACGCGTGATACTAAATACTTGTCGCCTAGATGAAAAGATCTTCTCCAAGTAGCTGTCTTGCTGGTGTTCTTCCTTGCCGAGCATCGCCGCGTGCGTCTTCTTAAATCCGTACGTCTCTAAAAGTTGTGTCCAAGCTTTAGTATTCTCTTGTCTTAAATAGACAATTTTAGAATCCTAAACTTGGTAAAAAAGTAAAACAAATACTAAAAACAATCTAAGAAACTAAATAAAGTCATATACATAAACTAGGAAACAAAATCTAGAGTCCTAATTTATTTTGTGCCCAAGAAAGGCAAACAACTAAAATAAGAATTATTGCCAAGAATAAATTCCCAATATGACAGATGTTCGACAAAAAAAAAAAACTTAACTACATGTTTAACACCAAATGACACTTACTAAGCGCTACTCAAAACCCTTAAACAACAGAATGCTTTAATAAAGTTTGAAATACCTTTTGAGGATCTGAGATTTTTTTAGAACTTTCATCAACGGTACCCTTGGTGTCCTCCGCAGCAATTTCGTTGTCATCACCAACAGTGGCATTCTGCTTATTCTTCTGTTTCCGCCGCCATCTGCGGTGCTCTGACTCGCTAGATTTCTTTGTGGCGCCGCTAGGGTTTTGGGATTTCAAATTGCCATTTGGGAGCGATGCAGCCTACGTCACGCTGTTCTCTACTTCGGTAGGCATCGTAATCCTCTTTGAAATACTCTGAAACTAATCTGTGAGCATCGACCCATCGAGCGTCGGCCGACGCGCACCAGCCAGACCATCAACACCGACTAGCGTCTACCGCCTGCGTCGACCGACGCACCCGTCGACGCCAACGTGTGCTGAAAATGCATTTTTAGGGTTTCTTGTGCGACAAGTCATGAAATAACTATATAAACCCTTCATATTTCCGATTAAAGACACACACACGACTCAAAACACTTACCCAGGGTTGAGAAACCTATTTTTAACACCCTACAAAATATTTTCAAGATCTACGTCAAAGATTCAAGGTCCGATTTCTTGACCAAGATCAACCATCCATAGTCCGAATTCAAAGCAATCTTTCAGCACCTTTAGTTATTTAATAAGTTCTCCAAACTCTAGTTATTCTTAATTTAATTCTAGATAACTTAGGTTTAATTATTTCGTTTGAGTTTTTAGTTTCGTTTATTTATTTCGAATTGTTTGAACCGTCGAATCGCTGAAGCTTTGAACTTAGAATTTCGTTTTCAATATTAATTAGTTGCTGCGTTTTATTTTCATTCATACTTAGTGATGAGATTGTTTATGCTTATTTTAATTATTGCTTATATTAGGGTAATTAATTAATAATTTAATTCATGTTATGCAATTGCTTGGGAATTTTAGAATTAATTTTGTTCTTGAGAATTCATATGCTTGATAGTCGCAGTAGTAGTTCAATCCATGCTAGTTAATTATAGTTGGTTAATTAGTTTAGTTTAATTAGTTTAAGATAATTAGTTATTGCTTTTCAATCTCGTAGTTATAATTTCAAAACCTAAATTTATACAAGTTCTCGTGTTAAATATTGTGATTAAACTAACATTAGAAATTCCGAACATTAGTCCTTCAGAGACGACTCGAGTTAAACTTGTCAACCTACAGCTATTAAATTTCTGATAATTATTTACAAATTAGGCACACACAAAAGCTCGAATCAATGATGAGTAGTTGATTTAGAAACAAATAATATTTACGTTTGGTACTTTCTTTAAACTTTATACATTATACGATATAATTGTTAATTAATTATATTATATTTTTAATTTTATATTTTTCTTTTGGAAATGCAAATTAGTTTTCGTATTGGTTATTTATTTGTTAAATAAATACAGGTAAATTTGAAAATAAAATAAAAATAAAATTTTAAATATATATTTTTTTAAAATGCTGACGGGGCCGGACCTGTTAGTATTACTTGAGCATTTGCTGACGGGTAAAGCTCGTCAATACCTGTCAGCAAATGCTGACGAGAAAGGCCCGTCAGCATTATTTAAGTTTGCTGACGGAATTAACCTACCCATTAGCATTTGCTGACGGGTACCGAATTATGGTCAGGGGCTTTGCTTATAGGTCATGCTCGTCAACATGTCATCAGCAAATACTGATGGGTGAATTAATCCCATCAGCAAAACGTTTGTTGACGCAAAAAATACTGACGAGTGTGACCTATGTTCTCAAGAAAGTATTTGATACACATATACTTCACATGTCCGTTATAATCTCAAAACTGACAACACACTAAAGATTTAAATCATGTTATTGTACATCTACATCATTAAGTATTTTGAATTTTACAATTATCAAGAATTATCAAGGCTAAAGTGATGCCTCATGCAAAAAAAGTGGCTAAGCCTTTAGAATTCTTTTGTAACAAACTTTTGTTATGTGTGGACAAGCATCAACAACTGTACCATCGCACTCAGTCACTTCAACAAACACGTACGTACTTTTTTGGCTGCCATTTCATGCAAAGTAAAAGCCCCCACACGACCCCAGTTAGTATTATTGGTATTTTTCCGAGTATAGGCCCCATTATACAATATACTCCTTCCATCTCATATGATGCTTTATTATTATAAAATCATATATAATATAAATTTTGTATTCACTAAAATTCATCACATAAGGGTAAATTAAGAATTTTCTATTATATTTGTCAATTTAAAAATATATTCTTAATTTTTGTGAAAATCTACATTGTACTATATAAATCCAACGGATGAGTATATTTATACTTAAGTCGCACAGCCAGAAAACTATTGTTATATTGATTTCTCACAGACAAAAATCCAGTGTCACCGAAATCATGGCAGGAAATGCATGTCAACTCGGTCTAACCGTAGCCGCAGTTTCCTTTCATTTTTTCTTCTTCATTCCTGCAGACTCCTCACCGGACGCGTTCCTCTACGGCGGCTGCTCACAGATCACATATACACCCGACTCTTCCTACCAATCAAACCTCAACTCACTCTTCACTTCTCTCGTCAACTCAGCAACCTATTCTTCGTACAACAAGTACTCTGTCATGGGCTCGAGCCCGCAGGACGCAGTTTACGGGCTCTACCAATGCCGGGCCGACCTAGCCATGCCCGACTGCGCCACCTGCGTCGCCCAAGCTGTGACTCGGCTTGGCCCGTTGTGCTCCCAGAAGTGCGGCGGCGCGGTGCAGCTGGAGGGCTGCTTCGTGAAATACGACAACGTTTCGTTCGTCGGGGTTGAGGACAAGACGGTGGTCATGAAGAAATGCGGGCCATCGGATGGCATTAACGCGGATGAGATGGGCCGCCGCGACTCCGTCTTGGCGGGCCTGAACGGGGCGGGTGGGCCATTCCGAGTCGGAGGGTCCGAAGATGTTCAGGGTGTGGCGCAGTGCGTGGGGGACTTGAGTATGGGACAGTGTCAGGACTGCTTGGCGGAGGGGATAAGGCGGCTGAAGGCGGAGTGCGCCGGCGCTGTGTTTGGTGACATGTTCTTGGCTAAGTGTTATGCGAGGTACTCCACTAGTGGAGCCCACAATTATGCAAGATCAAACCATGGTAAGATACATTTAAAAATTAATAAAAATTATTTGATATGATAAAGCTAAGATGGCATCTAATAATACTAATTATTATTATTTGCATCGGCAATTAGAACATAATTTTTTTGTCTAGAATATGAAATATTTGGGAAACGGCCACAATTTGTTGTATTAATTATTGTTAATAATGTTATGCATTTTATAGTGCCCTCGGCCGCCATAGTTTTCCTGATCGTAAGAAAATGACACAATAGGAGTAATTAAATAATAACATGATCAAACTATCTAATATTTTAAACTTTTAGATGAGGTAACATTCAACAATACACATGTAACGACTAATTTACCTAAAAGAACGTGTAGTAATGTTTAATTGACATAATAGTATTTCATTTTCTATTATACGAGTATGATCATTACATGACATTTACGCGATTAACTGTGGAGAAACAAGATTAAGTAGGTATCAATAGTTAAATGTGTGCGTGTGTATATGAGTTTTAACCTCTGTTTCTTTCTCTTCTACAGAGTCCCCTCATAGCGAGTCCGAGAAGACATTTGCTATAGTTGTTGGATTATTAGCTGGGGTTGCATTGCTAATAATCTTCCTCACTTTTCTGGGCAGGTTAATTGGGAGAAATGGTGAGACATAGAATACCTTTTTCTTTCTCATCATTCGTGATTATGAACATGATCTTCTTGCGAATCTTTTTTTTTTTTCCCTATCGTATTACTCTAATTGTCACCACATATAAAATTTGACTAACGACCTATGAACTGTGCAATGTAATAAGTAATGCGCTAGTAGATATATGTGAACTCCGTAACAAGTTAATACTTTATTGGGATATACTTGCAAATATTATCCCGAGCAAAAATAAAAAATAAAATCCTTGAATACATCCCGTCTTATATTCTACTCATTTATATGATTCTTCAATTTTCGAAATTCTCTTTATATTTAAAGAAATATTGGAGCTACCCCTTAAAATTAAAACAACACACAAAAAATTAAGACACAATCAAACCTTAGTAATTTTTATTTTTTTTAGACTCATCTAGATTTGTAACTCCCCTTAATGAACTTCTATTGCTTTTTTTTTTTTAATTTAGTTTTTTTTTTTAATTTTTGGTTTTGCAGGGAAGTAGGGGAAAAGAAGAATTACAGAGTAAACTCGCATTTACCGTTATGTCCCCTAAAACCCATTCCTACTTTCATTTATTTTTTCATAGCCCCGATGGATATCAACTTGGCCTTCTATCTTTGTTTATGTCTTGGAAAAAAGGTTGGTAAATTGAGTTACCGTGTGTGTCGTATTATTGTATTGTTTTATTTGTCACTTTTTTTGATTATAAATATAATAATAAATGCATATTGTGTTTAGTGCCATTTTGTATCATGTCATTTCATGTTTTATTATATTCTTATCCCTAATCCCATTTTTTATCATATCGTGTCAGTCGTTGTAGATGAATAAGAAAATAAGAAGAAAACATCTAAAGGTTTTATTTAATCGATAGGAGAAAGGGAAAAATAAAGAAGCTTTGAAGATTCCATGCATATGCCCCTCCACTTGTGTTGCCTGTTGTAAAGACGGCCTATTCTTAATGTAAAGTGTACATGCACGTCATGTATATTTGTGGCATTATCTTAATCAAGAACTGAAATAGATCCTCTTTTATGTTCTTTACGTTATAAATTTATCAATATGATAATTAAAAGTGAGAGACAATTAAATCAAAAGATATAATATATTATTTATTTAACTACCTAGAGAAAGATTTTGACTATTTAGTGTGGTGTCAAGTTAGAATTTTTTACTATAATCTTAAATACAGTTATAATTATATCAACATGTTATTTTCACTAATTTCATTTACTATTTGAATGCAAATGAACACTGAAGATGTAGGTTATCAGTGACTAAGGTCGCATTTAACAAGGAACAAAGACTTTGAATTAACAAATAATAAAATAATGATAATTTAATTTTATTTAAATTCACATGATAAGATGAATTTTGTTTTGTCGTTTAAACAATCGACACGTGTGAAAATAATCAAATTAAGAATATAAGATTTTGACTGCTTAGTGTGGTGTCGAGTTGAAATTTTTGTACTATAATTTTAAATATAGTTACAATTACATCAACGTGTTATTGTTCACTAATCTTATTTACTATTTGAATGCAAATAAACGCTGTAGATGTAGGTTACAGTGACTAAGGTCGCATTACGCTAGAACCAAAGACTTTGAATTAACAAATAATATAATTATAATAATTTAATTTTATTTAAATTCACGTGATAAGTTGAATTATTTTTTGTCGTTTAAACAAACGACAATTATGAAAATAATCAAATTAAAACTATTGTATAAGGATTCCAAGATCAGAACAAAGCTCGAAGTAGCAGAACGAATAATGAGAAAAAAGTATTCCAAGATTTCGATTAAATGAATAATTCAATGAAATGATCTTTTCAACTAAGTCTATTATAAGTTAATCACATAAATAGTTTAACTTTTCTCTCAAAACTATTTAATCGTTGATCACAAATACAAAATAATATCTCTATTTCAAATTATTTTATGATTCTAAAACGTTTAAAATAATTAAAAATTTCACGTAAAATCTCAAACATGTCGATCTTGTTGATTATAGTGTTTTGTATTTGAAAGCCAAAGAATAAACCCCATCTCTCGATTCAATCTATTACAACCAAATAATCATAAAATACCATCAACAATTTACGATATAAACATTAATTTCACAAACATAAAAATAATAGAAGGGTCATACTTGATTGATTGGAAATCACAATAAAGAAGGAAGAATTAGTCGAGAATTCCAAAAATGATCCGTCATTCTTAGTATTCCTTACCCAACATCTTACAGTCTCTCAAAACTCACTCTAACTCTTAATATATGTTGTTCTATGACTTCTTGAATGACTTTGGATCAATTCCCAACTCTCTCTTATGGTACTTTCACTACTGCAGAAAGGCTTTTTAACGGCGGTTTTTTTTCATTTTTAACGGCGGTTTTTAAACCGCCTTTGTATCGACCGCCCATTTCCAAAACCGCCGTAAAAATGCTGAATTTTACGGCGGTTCAAAAACCGCCGTTAAATGTCTTCCAGAACCGCCGTTAAAACCCACTTTTTTACGGCGGTTTTGAAAAACCGCCGTAAAATTTAAGCGGTTTTTGCAGAACCGCCGTTAATCAGGCGCCTTCGTATCCAAAAATACCTTCTAGAAAGTCTGTTTTCCAGAACAGCAAATTCACAACGGTTTTTTAAAAATACCTTCTAGAAAGTAGTAAAAAAATTAAAAAAAAAAAAAGAAATGAAAGATTTGCACCAAAATATACATATTAATAAAGAAAAAATCTGAAGCTAATTAGCTATTCCATCTACAAATATGTCAACCATCTCAATTGATTAATATTACCAAAGGCTATAACATTAACCAAAGTCCGAAACTTCATCAAAGACTAAAGTTACATAATAATGTACACAAAGCTTACTATCTATAGCTCTAGCTTAACCAAGACCCCATATATATAATTTTGAGTCTCCCTCATATCTTTAGAAATCCACAGAATCTGCGGACAAAGAAGGCCAAGGGGCTTCGTCAAAGCTCGGGTCAGCCTTTAGAACAGCCCGAAATATTCCAGATTCCGTCCTGGACATTCCACAAAGAAGTATATAAGCAAAGACACCAATACTCCACATATCGGCCTTTGTTCCGTACGATCTATGCAAAACTTCAGGTGCCACATAATAAGCACTTCCAACGATATCATTCAGCCTTTCGTCTGCCAAAAACCAGATAAAAGTCAAACTCGAGTCGATCATAACGACAAGAATGATGGAACGACTTGGAAATAATAGACTGAATCTGGCTTTACATAATCAGAGAGTCCAATTCTACCCATCTGTCACATCAAAATTAAATCAATATTATTTCATATTTAATTCATATATCCAAAATTCTCAAATCAAATTATTATATATAAAATAAGTATTGGAAATGAAATAATTATTTAATCATGACCAAACGATCAGATCTTTATTATCCACTTAATTAATTAATATGATATTCTCATATATCCAACAATTATAATAAATTTTTTATTTATTATAATTGTTTTTCTTATTATTTTTCACATTTTATCTTGTTTTCTTAAATTAACTATTCGGAAATTAACTTTTATGTTTAATATCCCTCATCAAAATTATACTTAAACCCTAAATCTATAAATTCTGACTAAAAATACCCCACACAATTGCCAATTTTTGTCATTTTTAACAAGTTCATATTAATTTTGTGAAGAAAAAAAAATTATACCTGGAATGGATCGATAAAATGCATCTTGTACATGCTCACTATTTTTCATAAGATACGCTGCTTGCCCTGAATAAGCTAGAAGAAGGAAAGGAAACACAACTACGGTAAAAGCAAGTTGTATAGCAGAAACCGGAAAATGAGCCAGATCAGCGAAAAGTGCTTCGGTCCCTGCATGCAATATTAAGCAATCACAAAATTAAAAAACTTAATA
>BMAC01000350.1:800650-813681 GCA_014905375.1 Phtheirospermum japonicum
TATTAAGTTTTTTAATTTTGTGATTGCTTAATATTGCATGCAGGGACCGAAGCACTTTTCGCTGATCTGGCTCATTTTCCGGTTTCTGCTATACAACTTGCTTTTACCGTAGTTGTGTTTCCTTTCCTTCTTCTAGCTTATTCAGGGCAAGCAGCGTATCTTATGAAAAATAGTGAGCATGTACAAGATGCATTTTATCGATCCATTCCAGGTATAATTTTTTTTTCTTCACAAAATTAATATGAACTTGTTAAAAATGACAAAAATTGGCAATTGTGTGGGGTATTTTTAGTCAGAATTTATAGATTTAGGGTTTAAGTATAATTTTGATGAGGGATATTAAACATAAAAGTTAATTTCCGAATAGTTAATTTAAGAAAACAAGATAAAATGTGAAAAATAATAAGAAAAACAATTATAATAAATAAAAAATTTATTATAATTGTTGGATATATGAGAATATCATATTAATTAATTAAGTGGATAATAAAGATCTGATCGTTTGGTCATGATTAAATAATTATTTCATTTCCAATACTTATTTTATATATAATAATTTGATTTGAGAATTTTGGATATATGAATTAAATATGAAATAATATTGATTTAATTTTGATGTGACAGATGGGTAGAATTGGACTCTCTGATTATGTAAAGCCAGATTCAGTCTATTATTTCCAAGTCGTTCCATCATTCTTGTCGTTATGATCGACTCGAGTTTGACTTTTATCTGGTTTTTGGCAGACGAAAGGCTGAATGATATCGTTGGAAGTGCTTATTATGTGGCACCTGAAGTTTTGCATAGATCGTACGGAACAAAGGCCGATATGTGGAGTATTGGTGTCTTTGCTTATATACTTCTTTGTGGAATGTCCAGGACGGAATCTGGAATATTTCGGGCTGTTCTAAAGGCTGACCCGAGCTTTGACGAAGCCCCTTGGCCTTCTTTGTCCGCAGATTCTGTGGATTTCTAAAGATATGAGGGAGACTCAAAATTATATATATGGGGTCTTGGTTAAGCTAGAGCTATAGATAGTAAGCTTTGTGTACATTATTATGTAACTTTAGTCTTTGATGAAGTTTCGGACTTTGGTTAATGTTATAGCCTTTGGTAATATTAATCAATTGAGATGGTTGACATATTTGTAGATGGAATAGCTAATTAGCTTCAGATTTTTTCTTTATTAATATGTATATTTTGGTGCAAATCTTTCATTTCTTTTTTTTTTTTAATTTTTTTACTACTTTCTAGAAGGTATTTTTAAAAAACCGTTGTGAATTTGCTGTTCTGGAAAACAGACTTTCTAGAAGGTATTTTTAAAAACCGCCGTGAAACGCTGAAATCCATGGTAGTTCCGTTAAATCGGTCATTTAACGGCGGTTTTCATAAAACCGCCGTAGAATCGTACATTTCACGGCGGTTTTATGAAAACCGACGTTAAAACTGAACTAATTAACGGCGATTTTTAAGAAAGCGCCGTGAATTAACAAGTATTCACGGCGGTTCCTAAAAAACCGACGTTAATTAGCTCATGAGTTAAATATTACAGTAGCTTTAACGTCGGTTCTAGTAGAACCGACGTAAATAAGATGACATTTAACGGCGGTTTTCTTAGAACCGCCGTAGAAAGTAGTCTGCCAATGCCATGTCACCGATCCGCGTCCAACTTAAGCACTTGTTTTGACCGTTGATCATGGTCTCATCCGACGATCTATATTCGCCACATCATATATTTTTTTTATTTTCTATTTTACCTAAAATCAAAATACCTAACAAAATTACTTTCCCTTTCATTCCTCCCCAGCCCGAACCTCTAACCCAGACCGCCGCCGCCACCTCCCACACCCACCAACTCCGCCGATCCATGGCAGTTCCTATCCACTCCAGTCCCCGGCCGCGAGTCCGACGCCAGCTTCTGCAGCAAACCGTAGCGAACTGCATAGAGAGAACCGGACGGGGACTCCACTCAGGGGACGTATTCACCGTCAAGCTTCTCCCCGCGGCCGCTCGCTTCGGGCGGTGCTTCGTTTTCCGATCGACCTTTATTCACGCGTCAATTGATTACTTGCTTTCTAGGGTATTGATTTGGTCGCCGGAGGTAAGAGCAAGAAGACAAAGCGCACCGCGCCGAAATCCAACGATATCTATCTCAAACTCCTCGTTAAGGTATTGTAATTTTCGATGAGGGCAGTGAAAGTAAAGGTGGTATGTGGGTTTTGGAGCAGAAGCTTGATCAGCCTATGGATGAAGAAGCTGGTAGACTTAAAAATATGTACAGAGAAAAGGCAAGTCTTGATTAATTAATTTATTAATTTTTTTTTAATTTTTGCACTTTTATTGTGATTGTAACATATTATTGGTTTGCTCTGGTTCATCTGAATTAATTTGTTGTCTGCAATACTATTATTAATTTTAAAAATAAAATAAAATTGGGAAAAGTGGAAACAGGAGGGGATATTATTATGAATTATGAATTGTCTATTGATTAAGTTTCAAGTGCTTGATTTTGATGGCATTTCTGGGTAGCTGCTTTAATCTGGGCAAAATTAGTGTATTACTTAACTTGCTCTTGAGGATAAATATTAAATGGTGTTAAAAGTTAATTTATTTTTTTTAATTAAACAGAAATTTTCGACAATTTTGCTCTTAAGACTTGCATTCCAAAGTCTTGGAGTCGTATATGGAGACTTGGGAACATCGCCGTTGTATGTGTTCTATAATACTTTTCCGCACGGGATAGATGACACAGAGGATGTTATCGGCGCCCTTTCGTTGATTATATACTCCCTGACCCTAATACCCCTCCTCAAATATGTTTTCATCGTATGCAGAGCAAACGACAGTGGTCAAGGTGAGTTGCTTTGAATATTCTGTAATTTACATGTTTTTTGTATGCCGTTGTTTTAATCTCACTCTGTTCTGTCATCAATAAAAAAAATGTGGTCTCTATTTATGTCGCACTAATAGATTTATTTTATTTTTATTTTTATTTTTTGTTTAGAAGGAACGTTTGCTCTTTATTCTTTACTTTGTCGCCATGCTAAAGTGAAAACAATTCCCAATCAACACCGCACTGATGAGGAACTTACTACTTATAGCCGTAGCACGTTCCAGGAGCACTCGTTTGCTGCTAAAACCAAGAAGTGGCTCGAGGGGCCCGTTTTCCGAAGGAATGCTCTTCTTCTATTAGTACTCATTGGGACGTGCATGGTCATTGGTGATGGTATTCTCACTCCTGCTATTTCCGGTAATTATATACGATCCTCTCTCTCTCTCTATATATGTGTGTGTGTGTAATGTGTTTGTTAACCAAAGTACATGTCACAGTTCTTTCTGCTTCTGGGGGAATCAAGGGGACCACCCGAACATGAGCAGCGGTATGGTCTACGATCATAATTTTTTTTCTTTTTGGAATTAATAATATTATTTCGTCGAATCATTATTTATGTTTTTTTTTTAATAAATTTTATGCAGATGTGGTAGTAATTGTTGCGGTGATCATATTAGTTGGTCTGTTCAGCATGCAACACTACGGAACGGATAAAGTCGGTTGGCTATTTGCACCGATCGTGCTGATTTGGTTCATCATGATCGGAGTCATTGGCATCTTCAACATATATAAATACGATAGCTCGGTTCTGAGGGCGTTTTCGCCCGTGTACGTTTATCGCTACCTTAAAACAGGAAAGAAGAAGGGTTGGACGTCCCTCGGTGGGATCATGCTTAGTATCACAGGTCAGATATAGGTATTAATTTTTCTTTAGATTTTTTTTTTCTGAAGTCAGATATTAAGTTTTAATTTGTGATTGCTTAATATTGCATGCAGGGACCGAAGCACTTTTCGCTGATCTGGCTCATTTTCCGGTTTCTGCTATACAGCTTGCTTTTACCGTAGTTGTGTTTCCTTTCCTTCTTCTAGCTTATTCAGGGCAAGCAGCGTATCTTATGAAAAATAGTGAGCATGTACAAGATGCATTTTATCGATCCATTCCAGGTATAATTTTTTTTTTCTTCACAAAATTAATATGAACTTGTTAAAAATGACAAAAATTGGCAATTGTGTGGGGTATTTTTAGTCAGAATTTATAGATTTAGGGTTTAAGTATAATTTTGATGAGGGATATTAAACATAAAAGTTAATTTCCGAATAGTTAATTTAAGAAAACAAGATAAAATGTGAAAAATAATAAGAAAAACAATTATAATAAATAAAAAATTTATTATAATTGTTGGATATATGAGAATATCATATTAATTAATTAGGTGGATAATAAAGATCTGATCGTTTGGTCATGATTAAATAATTATTTCATTTCCAATACTTATTTTATATATAATAATTTGATTTGAGAATTTTGGATATATGAATTAAATATGAAATAATATTGATTTAATTTTGATGTGACAGATGGGTAGAATTGGACTCTCTGATTATGTAAAGCCAGATTCAGTCTATTATTTCCAAGTCGTTCCATCATTCTTGTCGTTATGATCGACTCGAGTTTGACTTTTATCTGGTTTTTGGCAGACGAAAGGCTGAATGATATCGTTGGAAGTGCTTATTATGTGGCACCTGAAGTTTTGCATAGATCGTACGGAACAAAGGCCGATATGTGGAGTATTGGTGTCTTTGCTTATATACTTCTTTGTGGAATGTCCAGGACGGAATCTGGAATATTTCGGGCTGTTCTAAAGGCTGACCCGAGCTTTGACGAAGCCCCTTGGCCTTCTTTGTCCGCAGATTCTGTGGATTTCTAAAGATATGAGGGAGACTCAAAATTATATATATGGGGTCTTGGTTAAGCTAGAGCTATAGATAGTAAGCTTTGTGTACATTATTATGTAACTTTAGTCTTTGATGAAGTTTCGGACTTTGGTTAATGTTATAGCCTTTGGTAATATTAATCAATTGAGATGGTTGACATATTTGTAGATGGAATAGCTAATTAGCTTCAGATTTTTTCTTTATTAATATGTATATTTTGGTGCGGTTTTTGGGAAAACCGCCGTAAAAAAGTATTTAACGGCGGTTTTTGCAGAACCGCCGTTAATTAGGCGCCTTCGTATCCTGTTTCTGCAGTAGTGTTTGTCAAATCTTGTTCTTAAAGTCGAAGTAATTTCCCTTTGCAATGTTTCTGGGCTTGACTCAGGTTGGGTCGTGACCGCTACACTTGAACTAAAAAATTGCTCTTTGAATGGGGCTATGTAGTGATCGTGTGGACAAGGCTAATAATTAGTCGTTTGTCGTGACTTCTATGATGGGTCCCAACAATCATAGTTTAATGCAATTTTTTTAATTTTTCGTGGGTCAATCTCATTTCCAGGTCCAACAGACTCAGACTTTAGCTCTTTAACCCAATTCTCTTGATCTTTTACCTCTTTGTACTTTTCAAACCAAATTTATGCTAAAATTGATCAGAAATCCTTCAAAACAAACAAACACGTAACAACTACAAAATATAATAAAACTAATCTAAAAATAAGTTGTTAATGCATAATTCATAGTCAAGATTTAGCAAAATAACCCCTATATAACGTAAAAATTGTTCTTATCAACTCCTCCAAAGTTAGAAATTGATAGTCCCAACCAACGTATCTAAATCAACAAACCTCTAACGAAATCAGAAATCAATAACAATTTATAAGAAAAATTATGAAACTCTCAATAATAATAAAGTAATATAACATTCGAGCCTCATGAATCTTCCAAACTTCGATCAAGTTTTACCACCTCACAACATAATATCACTCATGATATTAACAAAAGTATTTAGGAACTGAGCTATCAATTCCAAAAATTCTCGCCCAACGTAGTATATTCCCTTTAAACTTAAATAATACAATTCAAATGTCAATCATATAAAGGTCAAGCCAAAAGATCATCATATACACAATATCCCTCAAACAAGAAAATCATGTCAAACGAACCAAAAGCTCCATTATAAAGAATTTAAGTTATCTTAACTCTATCATAAACACTTCCTGCTTTAATCCTTCTTAATAGTCATTATTAACTCAAAATTTAAGCATGCATACCAAGTTTTTGATGAAATTCCTCACGAAAACTTAATTCCAAACTGGAAATTTCAAGTAATCAGCATCAATCTCAATCAATTGTCAACTATTTTATCAGAGTTAAGCATCAATAACAAATAAGTGGAAAGAAATCTTATAGAAGTTAATACAACTCTATTTGTGTTAACACACTAGGAACGTTATGATCATCCAAAAAACTCCTCCACTACCATTTATCTATTTCCTTATTAAGTATATAAGAGGTTATGTTTTAAATTTATTTCACAGTAGTTTCTTTATTTATTTTTTTATCTATCATTTCAATTCTTATCTAATGTTTTTTAGGGTTAGAATGTTATAAGTATGTTGGTGTCCTTTAGAACAAGGGAGATGAAAAATAAAAAAAAATTATAAGAGTTTTCTTATTTTACATAAAACCTTTCGTCATTTAATTTAATCAAAGATCAGTTTTATTATCGTTACTTTTTTGGTGCTTCTACATTTTCATCAGTTGGTATCAGTATTCAGCTTGATCCTGCAACATGACTCCCCGACTTCGTGGAAATGAAGTACCTTTGGATGTGGTTCCCTATCAGGATGACATTATCAACTCTGCCAACAAATGAAGGAATTTACTAGATAATTGGTTGTGATGAATCACTTCTATAATACATCTGATCATAAAGCTACCGATGATGAATCGAAAATCAATGAAAACCTATTTGCGCTATGTGCTCCCCAGGATCGAGTGGATGACTGTCGCTGGGAAACAAGTTCTTGGATGGAAATTCTAGAATTTAAAGGCAAACTCCAGCTCGATGATTTTCTTAACTCGATATATGCAGTTAAAGAATTTCTAGACTTTAATTCGGTTGTCGATCATCGTTATGTTCCCTTGGTCACCAACCGCTTGTAAGGCCGTGCCTAGGCTCGGTGGCACCAACTAAAGGGTCATCGTTCACGTGAGGGTACACCACTTCATTTTACCACTTTCTAGCCCGCGTCATACTCAATAATCTACATCCTAACTTGTCTCTCGCTACATTGGTGGTCTTCCTTCTCAGATGCAAGATGTTGCTAACATATTCGACCCGTTCATAGTTTTAGAAGCACATAACAGGCTCTAAAAGCTAAGAAACAACTTAATTAATGTTTTACCATTTCTCCTTGTTCTGTAATTACATCGATCCCTGAACCACATGGTTATAACACTTCTTTTTCACCAAGACCAGCAACATAATAACCAACACCGGCACTAGTGCAGAAACTGAATATCCAGAAGGGTAATTCTGCCTATCCAGAACACCTTTCTGTGCCTTGTGTAGTGACATAGTTCTAGAAAGTCTGTACTTTCCAGAACGCCTTTTTTTACCCTTCTGGATTGATAGACTTTCTAGAAGGGTTAAAGAAAGGCGTTCTAGAAAATAATTTTTCTGTTCTAGAATGGTAATATCCCATATTGATCCGCCACTTTCTAGAATGGTATTTTCAAATATCGTTCTAAAAAGTGTGACTTTCTAGAATGGTATTTTCAAATACCGTTCTGGAAAGTCGCACTTTCCAGAACGGTGAAAATACCATTCTGGTAAGTTATACTTTCCAGAACAGTATTTGAAAATACCGTTCTGGGAAAGTGCGACTTTCCAGAATGGTATTTTCAAATACCGTTCTGGAAAGTCGCACTTTTTAGAACGATATTTGAAAATACTGTTCTGGTAAGTTATACTTTCCAGAACGGTATATTTTAAAATACCGTTCTGGAAAGTCCATTTACTAGAACGCTTTTAAAAAAGTTACCTTCTAGAAAGTTTAAAAAATTTTAAAAATAAAATGAAAGCAGGAATACAACAAAATCAATAATAATAAATATTGCAATATGGACCACATACAATCCAGAGTTGCAGGCATTTAGCCATGAAAGAAATGTTGATATTCAAATTAAAATCAAAACAAATAAGTCATAATTTTTAACGATGATTGTTGAAGCAAAGTATACCAAAAATCAATACAACAAAAAATATCTTTAAGGGATAAAATTGATCAATAACCTTTCCACTGCCAGCAGGGCCAATGACTAACAGTGCGTATCCCATGATAGCTTCTTTTTTTTGCCTTCTGTGTATTTCTGAGGATCCTTGAGAGTTAGCTGGAAATGGAGGTAAAGAGAAAATCAAAGGCCCGAAAGACTCCAAGAACTGCAAACAAAGCGTAAGAGGCACACCAAACAGCAGTAGCAAATAACAAGCTCAGTGCACGAATAAAGTAGTTCCACCAAGAAAAAACATTACTACATCACCGGAAATCAAAAATTAGATAACAAAAAAACAAACTCAACTTATTCCATCTACAAACCAGGTCATGCAACACAGCCGAGCTAAAAGACATGCAATGAGGAACTTAAGAAATGAAGCTTAAAATTTCTCATCCATAGACCACTAGTGCAGAAACTGCATTCTATAACAGAATATCCTGGTACATCTAGAAGGGTATTTAAAATACTGTTCTGAATTAGACTTTCCAGAACAGTTTTTGAAATTACCGTTCTGGATTGATAATTTTCCAGAACGGTATTCAAATACCGTTCTGGAATGTATACATTCCAGAACGGTTATTAAAAACCCGTTCTGGATTATGAGTCAGTCCAGAACGGTATTTAAATAACGTTCTGGAAAGTGTACAATCTAGAACGGTATTTTAATACCGTTCTGGAAAGTGTGTATTCCAGAACGTTATTTAAAATACCGTTCTAGATTGGAAGCCAATCAAGAACGGTATTTATAAAACCGTTCTCAAATGTCTTGGTCAATTTAATGCCGCGTAAATAAAAATTTTTTGCCGCCCATATTTTTACTTTCCAGAACGGTATATTTAAAACCCTTCTGGATGTATTCGCCGATACAGAATGGTAAAAAAATACCCTTCTCGAAATTTTACGATACAGAACGGTATTTGAAATACCGTTCTCTAAATATTGCCGAAACAGAACGGTATTATAATTACCGTTCTGGAATGTTATTCAATTTAGAAGGGTATTAAAAAACCGTTCTTGAATACCATTCCCTAAATATTGCCGAAACAGAACGGTATTATAATTAACGTTCTGTATTGTTATTCAATCTAGAAGGGTATTAAAAAACCATTTTTGAATGTCTTTCTAAAAAAATAAAATCCAGAACGGTATTTTTAATAATACCGATCTGAATTTTATTTACCAATTTGAAATATTTTACAATTTCAGCAAGCAAACTCTTAACCAAAACACCAAATGAAATGAAATATTTATTTAAATCAATTTTAGGTCTTCTTCGGTTCTTCCCCAATGTAAATTGGGGACTCTTGACCAAAACACCAAATAATCACCAGAATATGAGGCTAGCGGCAGCTATCGGGTTCAAGGTCTTACGCTCGCCGCCTCACTCCATCCCCTTCCCTGTCATAGCGCACCAGACGGCGATGAGAAGTGGAGCATTCAGGATATCCATGGCCTTTGCAGCAGCGGCGCCTCTTCTTGCGCATGTCTGATTTTGGCCGGCGTGAATTTTGGGCGGAGGTTGGAGGATTCCGGTGATTCGACTGGCGGAGATGGGCTGGCTGAAGACGGATTTCTACAGCCATGGTGCCTTCTTCGCATCTGAGAAAAGTCGTTCATCGGATTGGGCCGGTGACTCCTCATCGCAACGRCATCTGGGGTCCTCTTCTTCTTCTTCTCGACACAAAACTGGTACTCCGCCGGAGAGGAAAGCGACGCGGCGGCCATCAGGTTTCAGTCCATTCGCTCGCTGTATTTCTGACCTACACCTTCGTGTCTCCTTTTTGGTTTGAGAGCATCGACAGAGCCTACCGGCAATGGCTGCGGAGGCCGTGAGGTGCTGGGCGGCGGTGATGTTGGTTTTTTGGAGGGGGCATTTTGGTACAACTTTTAGGGTTTTGAGGTTTGTTTTGTAAAACCCGATTGCAATTTTTTGAAAAATTAGAAAAATCTTTTTGTATCTGTTATTATGTTTCACCATGTAACTTTACTCTTAATTTGGGGTTTCGGTAGGGATAATTTGAAGCTATCTTCGTGTGGAGGCGACCGGCAAGTTTTCTACTGGGATGTGGTGAGTGGCTGTGTCATTTGAAAGTTTCGTGGCCATGATAACTAACCCTAACTTTTTTTTTTGTGTTGCTAGTTTGTTTTTCTTACACAATTTTATAATGCAGGAAACGTAAGGTTCGAGAGATTGAAGAAGTAAACCGACCAGCTGGGGTGGACAAGTGGAAGAACAAGTCAAGGAAACATGGAAAGGCAGGAAAAAAGAGTAGGCTGCAAATAGGTATACGGCTCGATTAGCCATTTTTCGCGGTGCTTTTAGTATGAATGTGATGTTAAGAGAGCTTATTTTGTTTAATTTTTAGTCTCCGGTGTCTTACTCGGTTTGGAGACTTGGAGTCGTTTSAACATTAACATGTAATGGTAAGACAAACTTTAATTTGGATAAAGATTTTTGTGAAATATTTCTGTTGTGCTTTTAGTAAATATCACAATATATGAACTGAGATTGGTGAAGCTGGATTTGAAATCCATGATACTGGTTTATCAGTACTGAGATATATATTTCATAATTTCTTCATGATAATATTGCTCCGAGAACTAAATAATTTATGATTTTTATGTTGCTCTGATTCTGATGTTGGCGGGTCGGATGACTCGAGAGTTGGAAGGGACAAGAAGCGGTCTGAGAAGAAGAAGAGGAGGAGTCATCGCCATGAAGAGGACTGGTTTCTATAAAGGTCACTTTTTATCTGCCCTAAAGGCTACATTGAAATAGCGCTGTTAAGTTTGCTTTATACTTTTTGTTATTGTATATTACCTCCATTTTTTGTGTGTAATGACATTCAGTTTCACAGAGAGATTAGAAAACYGTAGGGCAATTCTTTGATTAGTAAGCTTTGTTAGCTTTTGCATTCAATTTGGTTTAATTATTGTTAGAAAAGTTTCGGGGTTGCTTTTGTAATTAGAGAACTACCTCAAAATTTCCTGAAATTAGGTTTAGATATTCAGAGTGGCGAAGATTCAAATTTATAATTTCTTTTTCGCCACGAATTCGTCAATATAAACTTGAATTAAAGTACACTTCCAGTTTAGTAACCAGTTTCTTCACAATTTATAATCATTTATCTGTTGAAGTCTTGACATTATACTRATGTTTGGAAGTCTTTTCTTCCCCCTTTGATTGTTCTCTTTAAATCTTTTCAATTTCGTCCAATAGATATAAGGATGGCAGCCCAGCAACAACAACTACTACCAGGCGACCTCATAACAGAAATACTATCATATTTGCCGGTGCGGCATCTATTCAAATTCAAGTCGGTCTGCAAATCATGGAACCATATAATCAGCTCACCAAGTTTTGCAGAACTGCAGCTCCAAAACTACTCCAACACACCCACCAGCTCTAGCGACAACGACGACGACAGCTGTGTATTCCGACGCACGCCCGACACCACTTTGAAAATTTAGAAACTATCGACGCTGCTCCCAGCTGGCCACAGTCGACCGGGAGAATTTTCACTCGATGCTGATTTTGGCACTAGCATTCTCGGGAGAAGAAGAGGCTCCGATCCAGATGTTTGGAAAGATATTATGGGACCCGTTAATGGTTTGATTTGTATCTACGGAATGGGTCTTACGGAAGGAATGGCCCTATGCAATCCTTATCTCCGCCAAACCAAGACTCTCTCTAAGTCTCCAGCAGCGTCTAATGATTGCGACAGAGTCATGGTTGATGGATTTTTCTTCCGTTGCGCTGGATTGGGTTTCGACCCTGTTCGCAGAGATGTCAAAGTGTTACTATTGTCATCTTATATAGATATTAAGGAAACGACTTTCAATATTGGAATGGTTGTCAATGTTTACTCCCGGAACACGGACACTTGGAAGAAATTGGAGGGCGGTGTGCCCAAGGACACATGGGCCTTGAAGCCGATCGAGACAAACAATAATGATGGGTCATTTTGTCACTGGGTGGCAATGCGGGATCAGGATTGTGGTGATACCACGTATGCTGTGTTGTCGTTCGACGTGCGCGACGAGATCTTCCAGAGTACCCTACTTCCACCGGGTATTAGGGACACTGACAAACTGGGAGTTCAGGTTTTTGGTAAGGGCAACTCCCTTGTCCTATTTAGTTGGGCCCTCGGTGAACAACGTTTTCCCGACGGAGCTGACTTTTTGGACATGTGGGTGTTGAGTGGTCTAGGAAAGGAGGGGCGTTGGACTCGAATGTTAGGGATTGGGCCTCTCTTGCAGGTATCGAAGCCGGTGGGTTTGTGGAAGAGCCATGGGTTGGTCTTGAAGTATGTTCTGGAGAACAGGTTAGTTATTTATGATTACTGCACTCATGAAATAACAGATATAGAGCATGTATCACTTTTACTGATGGTTTAATAATCATTTCAAAAATATAAATTATATATATGGTGAATAAACGTCTCTTGCCCAACTTCCAATTTTGGCTAAAATAAGGTGTATTGTGGTTTATGTTACAAAAGCAATGTTGTTCAAATTTAATAGGTTGTTAACCTCTTGCATGTTAGAGGAGCCACAACTGAAAAATATGAAATTTGTTCAAAGGCTAATTAGGGTAGTTTTGAGTAGATTGAAGTTGGCTCCATTTCATCTTTGTGTTTTCATTTATGCATTTGAACTACAGTTCCTGGCATTATTGGGTGTCTCTAAGCCCTAGAAGCTATTAAAGTTGCAGCTGAAGTTGGGGAACCACACTCAGGAAGAATGCTTCTGTTGGATGCACTTTCTGCTAGATTACGTGTTGTAAGATTATTATGTCTTATTCCTGTTTTATTGGTTCATGTGATATCGTTATGCACTATAAACCACCAAAGCATTTTGATAAGAAACAGGTTAGTTGTCTCTTCAGAATATATCATACAATATAGAAACTTGATTTTTAATTTTTCACTGATTAAGCATGGTGAAAATAAGCATGGTGATACAGAGTGATGAGGAGCGCAT
>BMAC01000350.1:825515-840649 GCA_014905375.1 Phtheirospermum japonicum
TGGTTTTATGTTATAATTAATTTATTTTTATTTTTATTAATTTAATATTTTAATTGGAAAGACTTTCAAGAACGGTATTTTAATTACCGTTCTGTATCGATGGACTTTCAAGAACGGTTTTTAAAAATACCGTTCTGGAAAGTAGAAATATGGGCGGTAAAAAAATTTCATTTACGCGGTATTAAATTGAATAAGACTTTTGAGAACGGTATTATAAAAACCGTTCTGGATTGACGTAAATTCCAGAACATTATTTAAATAACGTTCTGGAATGTAAACTTTCCTGAACGGTTTTACAATACCGTTCAGGAATGTACACTTTCTAGAACGTTATTTGAATACTGTTTTGGATTGACTGATAATCCACAACGGTTTTTCAATACCCGTTCTGGAATGTCTACTTTCCAGAACGGTATTTGAATAACGTTCTGGAAAATCATCTATCCAGAACGGTAATTTCAAATACCATTCTAGAAAGTCTAATACAGAACAGTATTTTAAATACCCTTCTGGATGCACCAGGATGTTCTGTTCTAGAATGTAGTTTTTGCACTCATCCTACTTGTGGGTTAAATTTTTTTAATTATGGCAAACATGGCCACCGCCAATCAAAATGTCATTGACCCCCTGGTCACTGCTCACTTGTCAAAACGGAAGGTGATAATTTTGAAGATACTCCTCTATTTAACATTGAAGACTTGCCCATTATGAAATAAATAGTAAATTGCGATGTTGGCTCATTATTGCTACTTTGTCGTACTTTCCCATGAACATCACCTGGCGTTTGGTGCCGTAATTCCATCTTCTTGTCCACTTGTAAAATTGGTGCTAAGGTCTATCAATTTATAACTGATTCAGGTAGTTGTTGGTACGACCTAATATTGACCGAACTGAAGAGTATCTAAGTTTTTCTGCGATAGCTCGGGATAAACGAGCTGATCTCCCAGAGCATCATTGAGAGATAAGTTAAGGTAAGGAGAGCTCATGTGATCAATGGGGTCAGGAAAGGATAGATCTAGCCTGTTTCATGAAGCCCAGGAGATAGGTCACCTTGGATAACGATAGGGCTAAACTTTGTAATGTTGATCAGGGGGAAGTATCCTTGAAAGCGATGTAAATTATTTAGAAAAGTTTGCTCCGCTCTGGGCTCAAGTTCAGGATAGAAACCTGCCCTAATCAAATAAGGGGCCAGGAGGAAATCAAAACCAGTTCAGGTCGACCAGAGAGAGGTTAATCTGCTCGGGCCGTCTAAAAAATGGTCCGAGATTCGCGGCCTATTTCTTGGATCTCAGAAGGGCCCCTAACTAAATTAGGTTATAAATATCCCATCCAAAAGAAAAGAGAGGTATCATCATATTTCACACTCATTATTTTTACTCCCACATTTAGTAAAGCTCTAAACTGACTTAATCTTTGGAGAGGATTCCACCGGAACCCCTCCGGTGGTCCTTTCTAACGTATTTCTGTGGGAAGTTCAGTTCATCGGTAGAGAAGAACAAGGTGATCTTCAAACGGGTATTTTTTAGGTGAAACAATTGGAGCCATATGTGGGAATAGGCATGACCGAGTTAAGACATGAGGAAAAATTGATGGAAATGGATGGACTCAGGCAGAATCTGGTGGCGGAGTTGGGTGGCACGTCAAGATCTTCCACACCAACGGCGGCTCCGGAAGCAGCAGAACCACCAGCCACAAGAAGACAGGGCACATCACAACCCCCTCAGGGAATGTATTCACACATAAACGATAGGCCCGTGCATGATTCCTTTTTGCAGCAGATATCTGACCTCATCGAAAACGTGGTGGCAGAAGCTATGGAGAAAAAATTTGTAGAATTCTCGCCAGCTCATCCTAAAGCCGGTCAGCCACCAAAAGCAGAAACGGACAGAACCCCTCAAAGCACGACCCGAGCCCTTGTCCGTGAAGAAGAGGAAAGCTCTTTTGGCTCGGATACTGATACCTCGAGCAAGAATAACCCGAATATCACTGAGCAAGTGTAGAACTTACAAAAGGAGGTCAGAGAAGTCAAACAAAAGATGGCAGGTAATGTGGCAGGATAGACGCAACGAAGCACCCCATTTACGGAGAATGTCATGATGGACGACCTCCCAGCCTCTTACCTCGAGCAAAAACTAAGGTACATAGCTTTAACATATTAGTGTCATTGTATATTTGATTCATCCAACACTTTAGTGGAACTTTGGTTCCTTTCACCAACTGCATTATTGGTGGAAAACTTAAATGTTCTCCTGCTCCGGAAGACGCATTTCAAGAAATCAAACGGCGTTTAATTTCTGCCTCCATATTAGTTCTTGCTATATTTCTTGCACCATTTGAACTACATTTTTACATTATTAACTAGGTATTAGAGCCATACTCACCTAATCGGGCAGACCAGTTGCTTACTTCAGTGCCAAACTATTTGGCCCTAAGATTTACTTTGGAAGTATGATCTTGTATGTTGTGGTATAAAATGTTAAGCATTGGCGACATCATCTTTTCCTATGCGTGTTCGTCTTATTTATTATTCACGATGCTCTCAAACAAATGGGATATCAATATAAAATTTTGCATCCCACGCTACTTGGCACGCCTTTTTACAACAATTCCACTTCAAAATTAATCATAAATCAAGTGGGTCTAGTCATGTGGATGATGCATTGAGTCGGCATTACACTCTACTCATGTATATGAGCTCGGTAGTTCTGGGCTTTGATTCATTCATTGACCTTTACACTCCTTGTCATTTTTTAAAAAAATATTAGATGATGTCCATGATGGGGTTAAGTCGAACTTTTTACTAATCAGTGGGTTTCTTTCTCGCGGCCTTCAAATTTGTATTCCTCCGTGCAGTTTGCTCCAAAAACTAATTATAGAACTTCAAAATGAAGGACATGTTAGACTAGATAGGAAACTAGTTATTGGACAAGATCGGACACTCCAGTTGTTGTCCCAATTTTATTTTGGTCAACCATGCATAAGGAAGTTCATAAATTCATTTCCCATTATTGTGTATGCCATCTTACCAAGGGGTAATCCACCATGCTAGTTTATACTTACCACTTACGATCCCTATTAGTAGTGAAATGATCTTAGCACGGATTTATTTTTAGGTTTACCTTGTACTTAATGTGGCCACGACTCGATCTTTGTTATCGTGGACCATTGCTCCAAAATGGCTTATGTTTTCCCATGTTTGAAAACTACGAATGTTACACTGTAACTTAGATCTTTTTCCATGAGATTTATTATCCGCATGGTCTTCCGTTGTCAATTATGTCTGATCGGGACACTCAATTTCACAATCACTTTTGGCGCAGCATTTGGCGCCTTGGTTTGTACATATTTGTGTGTAATTTTCGTTTGTTTTTGTGTCTTGTTGTGTGTGCTTTAGTCGTGTTTTTGTCGTATTTCGTCCCCTTTTTCCTTATTTTATGTCTTCGTATCTTTGTCATCTTTTTAGTATTTTTTGTATTTCTCTTTTACTTTTTGAAGATTGTTATGTTATTTTGATTTTCTTTATTTTAGGGAAGTCGATCAAGCCAACACTACAAAAAAATCCCTGCAATACTGGCGGAATTACTGCCGGCCAAAAGGCCGCCAGAAATGCTGACGAATATGCAGGCGGAAAACATTGCTGGTAGATTTGCTGGCGGTCATGGCCGTCAGTATTTCACCCCATCAGCATCCCCTCAGGTATAGGGCGGGAACTTATCCCGCGTAACTATCCTGGCGGCCATGCCCGTCAGGATATTTTTTTGATTAAAAAATAAAATAAAAAATAAGTATGCTGACGGACATGCCCGTTAGCGTGAAATTTTTAATTAAAAAAAGTGAAAATATATACGCTGACGGCCTTACCCGTCAGCGTATAAGTATAATCCTGATGGCCCTACCTGTCAGGATTGTAACCCTAAAAATCAGGCATTTTCCTTCCCCGCCTCATTCTGTCGAAACGCAAGCAAAAAGAAAAACCAGACGCCGCCCATCGCCTGCCTTCCCATCCCCGTTGCCGACCGAAGGTGCCGCCGCCATCGCCATATAGCCACACAGCCGAGCCATCGCCGCCGCCCCCGCCATCCCCGTCGCATCGTCCGCCCCCCTGCCGAAGAATCCCAGACGCCGCGCCGCCTACCTGTCCCCCTTGCCTCGCCGCCAAGAAGCCCAGCCGCATAGTCGCCCTGCCACCGTCGCCGCCCCACTGTCCGTCAACTCCCTGCCCCCCGTCCCCGCCCAAGGTAATTTATTTATTTCAATTTTAATTTTATATTTTTATATGTTTTTTTGTATATTTGTATTTGTTTGTATATTTTTTATATAATTGTTGTTTATTAATTATTATATAATAAGTTTTAAAGGTTAGGGTATAGAGTTTGTTTAGGGATTAGGGTTGAAAGTTGGGCTAATTAGGAATTAATTACAAGATTAGGGATAAAGTATGAGTTTAATTTAGGTTTAATTTGAAATTATGGTTTCATTTAGTGTATAAATTAAAATTATGTAATAATTTATAGTTTAAAATCTGCTTTTCTTTAAAATATTTTTTTTAAAAATAAAAATCTTTTTTTTTTAAATAAAAACCTGTTTTTTCAATTAGGGTTTAATTTATGTTTAATTTGAAATTAGGGTTTAATATAGGAATAATCACCTAATTAGGGTTTAATTTAGGGATAATCACATAATTAGTGATCAGTTTATGAATAATTATATAAGTAGGGTTCAAATTATGGGTAATTATATAAGTAGGGTTAAAATTAGGAAAACCCCTATAATTAGGGTTCAAATTACGAATAATCAATTAATTAGGGTTCAAATTAGGAATAATCAATTAATTAGGGTCCATTTTAGTAATAAATAAGCTTGTGTAGATTCTGGGGTATACTTGTCTATATAGAGCGCACACAGCACCCGTACAGAGATTGTCCTCCTCAAACGTCCTCCCCATGTCGGCTCCAAACATATGTAATTCAGCAGTAGATACAATCGATGAAGACGTCTGTTTTTACTGACCATGCTAGCAAGGAGTCGGTTGATTTTTGGAGCAGACATGGTGAGGGTGATCGAGGAAAGCGATGACTTGTATTCGAGTGCTGTGTGGCTCTTTATAGACTTGTCTACTTCAGAATCTACCTAGCTAGAAGCAATCTTGTATTTGGGTTTATCATTAGATTATTAAGGTTTGCTATCAAATTTAGGGTTTATTCACCCATTATATTGTATATATATTGTTCATGCATGGGAGGCCGTGGTGATCGGCGGGGATTTAAAAAAAATTGTATATATATTGTTCATGCATGGGAGGCCGTGGTGATCGGCCGGGGTTTAATTTTGTTTATATATATTATTGCCATTGGTGTTGTTGGTTGTATACCGTCGGATGTTGACGTGGGTTACGGCGCCGGCCGAGAGGTGTTGTCCCTCCAATAGCGGGTTCTCAAAGTTTTTTCTAAAAACGTGATAGGGTGTCACGTGGTTTTATTTATATTATCAAAATATTTTTCAAAAATGTGATGGTGGTAATTGATTATTTGGAACCTTGACGAAGTGACGCGATTCATATATATCACTTGTTTGAGAATTAATATCAAATAGAAAATTTTGAAACTAAGTTTTGAATTATTCCAATATTCCTTAGACCCGTTTGAGATTTAGTATCAAATATAGAGTTTGATACTAAATTTCGAATTGTCCCATTTTTGGTCAGTTTGAGAATGTGACTTGTAATATGGTTATCTTATGTGTATATTTTTTTTTTTTAGTTTTGAAATTTCGGTTTCTGCATCTCTCTAATTGTTCTCGGGTGCACTGAAATATACGTGCACTACGAGAACTGAGGGGAGATGCTGCCGAAATTTTGAATCTAAGAAAAATGCATATTTTAAAATAATAAATACTACTAAACGTCACGTTCTTGGATGGGATAGAAGACTTACCAATTACAATTCGAATTACTCATTCTTCTCGTAATGCTGCCAAAATTTTGCCACCTTCTTTAATTCTAGAACACGCTTAACACTCAAAAATCTTAGGATGGCGGATGATCGTAGTTGGATGTACAAACGGAATATTTCCGGATTTCTAAATCCGGCGTTCGTGGCCGGTGTAGATAGTTTTGTACAATTTGCACTCACGCATGATTCTGCAGAGAGGGACGGTGATAAACTAAAATGCCCTTGCCCACGAACTAAGTGTAGGAACTCTAGTTATAGGATTATCAATGAGATAAAATGTCACATCGGTACCAAAGGGTTCATTGTTGATTACTACATTTGGACTCATCCCGGGGAAACAGATCACGTCTCATCGCCTGCTGATATTGAAATTGGGGGATCATCATCAAATGCGTACGTCGATATGGTGCGAGATGTTGTCGGTCCTAATTTCGACATGAATGACGTTGAGTTGGATGAACCACCTAATCTCGAGGCGAAGAAATTTTTCGATATTCTGAAAGCTGCAAAAAAACCTTTGTATCCCGGCTGCGAGAAACACAATCGGTTGTCTTTAGTTGCCCGTCTTATGAATTTAAAATCGGAGCATGGCATTTATCAGAAATGTTATGACCAATTTATTGATTTAATCAAAGAGATCGTGCCAGAAGACAATAATGTTGCAGATAATTTCTACGAAAGTAAGAAATTGTTGAGAGGTATAGGGTTACCGGTAGAGAAGATAGGTTGTTGCGTTAAGAACTGCATGATTTATTATAAGGATGATTTGAATATGGATAAGTGCAAGTTTTGTGATCATCCACGGTTTAAACCCACGAAGAAGGGACTAGCTAAAAGGCGCAATTCCAACTTAATTCCGTACAAGAGGATGTTTTACTTTTCTCTAATGGCCCGCCTGCAGAGGTTGTACGCATCTAAAACAACGGCAAAGGATATGCGGTGGCATGTAGAACATACGGTAGAGTATGGTGTCATGCACCACCCGTCAGATTCTGAGGCTTGGAGGCACTTCGATCAAACTCATCCAGAGTTCGCCGCTGAAACTCGAAACGTAAGATTGGGTCTATGTACAAACAGATTTCAACCTTTTGGAAATTTTGAAAAATAATACTCTTCGTGGCCGATGATTGTCACACCATACAATTTGCCTCCATGGATGTGCATGAAAGAACAATATATGTTTCTCAGCGTTCTCGTCTCGGGCCCACAAAACCCCAAAGATAAGTTAGATATTTTTCTACAGCCATTAATTGAGGAGCTTAAGCAGTTGTGGTCCGACGGTGCTCTCTCGTATGATGTGTCTAAAAAACAGAACTTTCAGATGCGAGCGGCCCTTATATGGACCATTAGCGACTTTCCTGCATACTCGGTGTTGTCCGGTTGGAGTACGGCCGGTCGAATGGCTTGTCCGTACTGCATGGAGAGTTCAGATGCTTTTACCTTGAAAAAGAGCATGAAACAATCATGGTTTGATAAACATCGTAAATTTCTAGAATGTGATCATCGACTTCGTAAAAATAAAAGAAAGTTTAGAAAAAAAAAGAAAGGTTGAAGCTCTGCCGCAGCACGTGCGTTCTGGAACAGAGGTTTTGGCCGAAATTGAACGGCTAGGACTTCTGAAGGTAACTGATGAAAACCACGAACATGTGAACGGACTGATCTGGACAATCACACACACACACACACACACACACACATATATATATATATATATATATATACGTAAAATTTTCACTACTACAAAAAACCATTTCAACATCGTTTGTAATTCGGTGTTTAACACAGAAAATACTGATGTTAGATCCACCGGTGTTAAAAGGGGTGGTTTATACCATCGATTTAAATCTGATGTCAATACTACATTCTACGTCGGTTTAATGACATTGTGTATTAAAATGTCAAACTGATGTTAAATCACTTACAACAGCGATTTAAAACCGTAGTTAAATATATACTTTAAGAAATCGATTTTTCAACGATGTCTATTAGAAAATAATAGTGTTGTAAAAACACATGATGTATGAAAGAAGATTTTATATCAGGTCTAAACTGATGTGTATTCTAAGAATGACAGCGTCTCTTAAACCGATGTCAAAAACTGATGTCAAAAGACCGATGTCTTTAGTATTAACAACAGTTTTAATTGGTGGTGTTTTATATTTATATGACATCACTTTTTTAAAGTAAGTTACACACCGATGTCTTTTATAATTATAATTTAGTGCATATTTTAATTATTTTGAATTCAATATATATATATATATATATATATATATATATATATATATAGTAAATTAACAACACAAAATAAATATTGAAATCAACAAAATAAATTCAAAAATTCAAATTTATTATTTAAACGATAGCGTAATTGCAAAATACTTTCATGTCAAAGGAATGAATCGCAAAAACTAGTCAAGTCCTCTAATTCAACTATAAATCCACAATCTTTAAATTAATAAAATAGCATTGACCACCAGCAGCACCACCACCCAAACACCTTGATATCTTGCAAATTAATAAGGCAGCCAAGTCAATCTCAAGGTTTCTAACAAGAAAATATAGGTGTCGAGTACTTTAATAAAAATATATACTTTATTAACAAAGAACAACTTAAATAATAATGATAACCACATTTTCAGTATGGAGTTTCTCATAATCAGTCTCACTTTAAAAACATAATGAATTGTTCGGATATGAACATGAAAATGACAATAACTCAACAATACTCACAACCACATTTTCAACACATGTCCCAACAATAAAATTAGAAGCATGGACAACATCAAGAATTTGCATAAATAGACCAAAAAATAATAAATACGACATCTTAAAATTCTAAATTATAATTTATCATGATGTCTGGGATAGTATACCATGGACCCAGGTGCACCTTATAAGGTGCACCTGTAATTTAATTTATCATCGTATATAACTGGTACATATCATCACATATAACTGTTACATATCATTACATATAACTGGTACATATCATCACAAATAATTGAAATTCTAAATCTAAAATTTAAAATCCTAAAATTTAAAAAATAAACCTAAAACAAAAAATTAAACCCTAAAAATGGAAAATTAATCCCTTAAATAAAAAAATAAACCTTAAAATTGAATATTAAACTCTAAATCCTAAATTTCTATCGCATATCATCACATATAACTGAAGCATATCATCACATATAACTGACACATATCATCACATATAACTGACAAATATCATCACATATAACTGGCAGAATGATAGAAATAAAATGGAAAATTAAATTAAAAAAATGAAATATTAAACCTTAAAATGAAATATTAAACCCTAAAAATATAAAACTAAACCCTAAAATTGAAAAGTAAACCCTAAACTCCAGATTTTTGACACATATCATCATGTATAACTACCACATATCATCACGTATAACTGTCAGATATCATCACGTATAACTATCAGATATCATTACGTAAAACCGGGTGATGTCTAAGCAAATCAAGTAGGTCATCCAACATATAATTATAAGTGAATAGATGTTTAAAAATGAGTACCTTTCTCTATTTAAACATGTGGTTTTCCACACACTTTGACCACTCCAAACGCACTTCATTAATTTCTGCTCGTGAATACTCAACTTTATTGAACTATGAGCAAACAAAATTTGTTACCATAATATTACTATAAAAATATTAAAATAATTATATTTTTACCATTGATCGTAGCGGAGCCATACTATTCCTCACAAATGCGTCAATTATCTCACTCATGTATCACATTACATAAAAACCACATTGCTTATCATCCGGTTGAACTGGAACCTATATTAGAATCAAATTGTTAGTGACTAATCCGGATATATATTGTAAAAGTTATCAATTACAGAGACATACCTTAATGATGTCCCAGTTAGGTTGCTTTTCTCACCTCTCCTCCCCTTCTCCGCATTATACAATTTTAGTTCATATATTTTCCTGGAAGTTTCTTAATAAATACAAAAGACATTCATGCATATTCTAACACAAATGCTCACAGTAATTAATTAATGTTGATCAAGATACGATTAGGTAGGAAACAGTGAAGACGAGATATACTAAATCTAATTAAACTATATGATAGGATGTTCATAGATTCTTAAATCAACCAACAGTCTAAAATAAATTAAGAAAAATCATTAATTTGGAGATATGAAATATAATACTGAAGGGACTTATAAACAAGAAAAGAAAAAGTAATCGAAACCTCTAAATTACGCAAGCGCCATGTTTTATTAATTTCTAATTAATAAAACCTGCAAACTTGAAAACAAAACTATACTTATAAAATCAATGGTTAAAGTGTAACTTCGTGAAACAGCTTACCATATATATGTAGCTACACAATACCATGTAATTGGTTGCAGTTCACAGAAGTCGGTGATATCTTGAGGTCAAGATAGATAGTAGAGTACTCATCAGTACCAAAGACATCATGATCCAAACTTATAGGTATACTTTTTCCACCATGTAGAGATTCCTTACAACAGCAGTAGAACATATATAACTCTCTTGGCATATTGGATGTGACCACTCTAGTTTTATTTTTTTGTTCACCAACAGTCTTCATACAAGCTTTCCGTAATATACAGAACAATAATGAAAACATATGATTTGAACAATCACCCAAGGTGGCTGAGTTCATGTTCAACTAGAACAAAAATTCAAAGGGAAAAAGAAAAAAAAAAAAAAAGAAAACGAGAAAGAAAAAGATAGGAGAAGCTAAAGGGAGGGAATTACAAAGCGTGATTCTTGGAAGCAATTGTTGCATCAAAGCGTGACAATCGTGTGACTTTAGCCCCACAAGTTTCAAATCTTTCATCGAGACAGGTCCTGAATATTGGATGAATAACCAGTAGGAACCTTTATTCCCAATAATGTATTACAAAATTTCTTTTTTCCATCCCTACTTAGCGTATAACAAGCTGGGGGCAAATAAGTTCTATTCTCCCCAAGTCACACGATTATAATAATAATAATAATTATTATTATTATTATTATTATTATAATAATAATAATAACAACAACAATTATAGGAACTGCTTTTAAAAAAGAAAATTCTTTGAATTCTCAATCCAATGCTCAAAATGTTATAATAATAATAATAACAACAACAACAACAACAATAATAATAATAATAATAATAATAATCAACACTGCCACATATAATTACAAAAATGACTCCAAAGGTTTAGTCTAAGTGCAAATACCTATTTTCATGTTTTTTCTTATTTATTTATTGTAAAAAAAATACTCATTCTACTTCTATGTTCAAGTTGGACCTTCAGGTTAATATTCACTGTTCATGTGGGTCTAGACAGGAATATATTCTACTTCTTCTCTTATGGGAAACGAACAACTAAATTTCATACTCATGATGACTGAAAACAAATGGGGTTAAGATTTTTTTTTTTATGAAATTAAATCTCAACTTAAAAATATCATTCGATATAGAATTATTAACAGATACATTTAATTCAATCATTACTAGTTTATAAAATCTTATTGATAATTAAAAATTTATTAGTAAGCTTGTTAGTCTTAAAGTTTACATTATATTCTAACATATTATCTTCTCAAATTATTAGTAATTGCAAAAATCTATCGCGAAAAAGCGTACACCAAATGAAGAACAACTAGATAATCAAACCAACATTTATGAGAAAATATCCAAAAAAAAAAAAGATAAAATTCACAATTAGTGAAAGTAAAGAAAACTATCCCAGGAAATATAGGAGCAAACTTTGAGTCGAAATTGTTTTAGAATCAAACATAAATTATAAATTTCACCAAATTAAATCCTCAATAATATAACCATAGAGTCATGTATCACACGTAATGAAATTTAACAAAAAAATTCCACGACTTAAAATCCCTCTCGTAAAGGCCAAACACAAAAATCACATAAACACTATCAAAGAATAAAAAGAAATATAGGTCTAAAACCAGGTCCCCAAATCAGAAAAAGGAATCAGAGGGAGAAGACATGCCGACCTTGGTATTCGATCTCTGTGCACATTACCATGCTTCCTTCATATTTACTATCCAGAGCGTCGGCTTATTGTACACAGATCCAACTAACAATTAATCCAAAAAAATAATTAAATAAATAAATAAATATTTGTAATATAGTGGGAAAAAGGTAGAGACACAGTAGAATATTTTTAGATCCAAATTTTACTTTCATGTATGTAGTCGAAGTCTGCATTCAGGTTAGATTGTTATGTCAACAATCAGAAAAAAATAATCTTGGGTATCTTCTTATCTTTGCTTCTAATGAAGGCCAGTACTATTTTCTATCCACACAGATCATGCACTCTTGATTGTAAAAGCAACTTATGTACCCTTTTCTATTTACACATATAATAGATATCAAAGTTCATCAAGTCAAACATATCCACATTACATGAATAAGAATAAAAATACAAAACTGACAAGTAATAATTCTTATTTGATTCACTGTACATCTACATGAATGAAAAAAACTGTATCTACGTTGTATAGTAATAATTTGTGTATATATATTGCTAACTGATTGACTTATAGAAAATGTTACAAGTTTGTGTATGGAATAACTCTCATTGCATGTTGTAGGCCTAGCAGTATCAAACCATAATTGAATATCCAAGATTGAAATGGACTTTTGGAATTACTTGAATTCTTACTTTCGAGTAATTTTACAATATGGCCCAAAAGAAAATTAATGATTTTTTAGTGATTCAAAAGGAGTAACACGTACTGAGTGTTTATTTGATAATGCTTCATACTCTAACAAGATCCTAATTTTAGAACCAGCTGTGGGATAGATATTCCTTTGTTTCTGTAACTTTCAGGAGATGTATTTGTATAACACAATACATTAGTACATAAATTTGTAAATTGAATTTATAAATTATTACTCCACACAATTTTGTTCAAGTAGATATACGTAACAGGACTTTGACAATAAACACACTGAATAATACAAATTGCAAATAAACTCACACACTATCAACTAACTTCATCGCCAATTCAAAAACTAAAAGAAACAATGAAGACTATATTCCTGAAAATTTTCAAACCCAAACCTTTAATTTCTATCCACACAGATATGATTTTCGATCATGTCAAGGTTGGTGGCTCCGATCCCAGTGGTGCGGGGGCTGCCTCAGATATGATCATAAAAGTCAGGAAAAAGAAGGGAAAGAAAGGGAAGAAAGTGAGAATCTGTTTTTGGATTCAACATTGTTAGCAATCGGATTATGATGGGTGAGATTTAGACTGTGAACGAGTGAGCCCTAGTAAATGTACATACATTTTGTTTTAAACTCTTGACTGTACATGTTTTTGCTGGTAGATAGATTTAATTTTCCCAAGTCACCTTTATAGAGAGCTCAGCAGTAGCTAGTATACTAAAAAAAAAAATTTTTGCACTTTTGGTCGTAGAATTTAAGGCAACAACACACTTTGGTCTTATAACCAACCAAAGACTTAATAACTATCTTTTTTCGACACTCTTAAGAACACTCTTGATCATTTCGACACTCTTGGATAAGTTTGTGCAGACCCAATTCATTGGATCCTGTATGATTAAAAATACCATATTTGCCATTTGAAAAATCTTTAATTGTGAAAACAAGCTAGGACTCCCCACATACGATTCTCATATTTTTTTTTTCTGACATCATATTTTTGAAGCTTATCAAATAATATTTGTCAAACCAGTTATTTAACACATCTAAAGGCATACATGGACTTCAAAAACTCAGCCAAACAACACCTTACCCATTTCACAGATGCTTAAATTGAATCTCACCTAATGAACAACCGAGTGATAGCAAAACGTGTTTGTTCTCATTAATCTAGTTTTTGAAACATACATCTCTGATTCATGTTTTCTTTTTTCTTTTTTCGCTCTTTTCTTTTCCACAACTAAAAGATTGGGTCACAAATTGTGGAGCCAGAGCATGTTGCTAACCCAACAGCTTCATAACAATAAAAACAGAAGAATTTGTGATTCCATCAATTAATATGCAATTACATTAACCAACACTAATATCCAGTTCTTAAAGCGATGAAATCTAAAGCATAGGCAGGCCTCAACGGATAAAAATAAAATTGGATAAAATCATACATAAGATCATTTTCATAGTGTGCCAACTTTTCATGATAAAGAACTTAAAAATAAAGTATAGCCGATCAAGACTAATAATGCACCAACTAAAAATATGAAGAAAAAATGCACTAAGTTAAAATTCACCGATCTGAAGTATGAAAATTACATATTAATTTGTTCAGTAGGGGAATTTTTTGAATAATAAATTGAATAAACAGCGATTACTGAAACTCAGTTGTCGGCAATTCGGATATGTTATAATATGGTACTACAATTTGGTGTTACATTGTGTAATTAATTGCAAAGATGAATCCTAAATAAACACAGAACACTATAATCATCGTATCCACCCTATTTGTAATTAGAATTTGTCTTAACAAAAAAAAAATCAAAGAAACCTACAACACATAAGCCAGAAACATCCCATAACCATTGAACAAGATAATTTCATCTATGACAAATTTCATCTCTTTCATAACAAATGTAAAGATTAGTTCAAATAATTGTTTCACATAAGTTCTCACGTAAAATTAAATTTAGAACAACTACAACTAAGCATACATCAAGAGAGAATTAGGGCAAAATTGAGAGAAAGGGGAAATCTAGTGGTACCTGGACTTGAGTATATTCTAGGGTATCTGGTGATGAAGGCACAATCAACTTCCACAAACGTTCCGCACCAACCGTGAAAGGATGAGCCGCCGTGAAAGGATGAGCGATGGTTCCGGCTAGGGCTTTGGTTTCACAACGATGAAAACCTTGGTTTTTACTTCCCTGGGACAATTAGGCTCCGGCGGCGTCTCAGAGATTTCTGGTCGAGTTGCTTCAAGCGTAGGCTGGCAACGAAAAAAAAAAGGGTTTATCTGCCAAAAGAATAGAGGTAGTTACAAAGAGCGAGAGAGATGTATTTTCTGGCGGTCTAATTCCTTATGCTTTTTGAAATTAACAGATAGATTGAAAATTCTAATTTTTTTTTTTATTAATTCACATCAGCTTTTAATATTTTTTGAAATTAACAAATAGATTGAAAATTCTAAGTTTTTTTTATTAATTCACATCAGCTT